>CM019180.2:39687323-39722010 GCA_009739505.2 Apolygus lucorum
TGAAAATGTCAAAAATTATAAAAATTACTTCTTCCTCATTTGAAAAGAAAAGTCCATGCAGCATGAATTAATGAGCGAATTTTCAAAGAAATCTTTGAGTTGAAGGTATAGTTAAGAAAAGGAACAATGGTGTTGTAATTTCTTTTAGAAAGTTTTTTTAAACACGATTCTTGGTTTTTTCGATTTTCAGTATAGCATACCAACATACTGTATGCACCGGGTATTCTTTGAAGATGTTAGGAGTCCATATTCACGTTCTACTCGTCCCCACAAACTCATAGAGTATCCACATGGCTATTGTTGGTTTTTTTCGATTTTCAGTATACCTACCATACCTACATACTTTATGCACTGGGTATGCTTTGAAGATGTTAGGAGTCCATATTCATGTTCTTCTCGTCTCGACAAACTCATAGAGTACCCACACGGCCATTGCATTTCTAGGTACAACAAATATACGCACGTTTTCATTATATATATAAATTTATGCATAGTTTCCTTCATTTGTGGACGATTTACATTTTTGAAACGCATTTATATCAGAAGTTTTGTGCTGAATCCGAATATACCATATATTACGATCATTGTGAAGGTAGTAACCACAAAAAACGGAAAACCCCTGTTTTTTGTTTTGTTTTTTACTTTTTGAAATTAGGACCAGTTTGGATGGTCCAAAATTTTTGACTAACGAACTTGACCTTTTGTTTGTTGTTTGGAACATTAAAAAATGTTAATTTTTCCTCTTGAAATCTTGGTCTTCCTCAAAACGGTTGACATCCTGTGATTCAGCGTCAAAAATGATGAAAATACATATGCCACGCTAAGGGTTATGCAAAACCTAATTTTTGCGCAATTGTGGAGTTGCGCAACTTAGAGCGTTCAAAAATCCAGGTTGCGCGCAATAGAACAAATCGATTTGGGTATGAATTTTTCATGAAATTTGACGTAGAATCCAAATCTGTAATAAAAAGGGGGGGGTTCCATTTGAAAAAATGAAGTTAGTGTCAATTGCGCACGATTGCGCGCAACTTTTTTGCGCAAAAGTATTTTTCCTGAGATCCTCATAAAAAATCATGGAGAACTGCGTTGGTCGGAATTTTTTACGCTGTATTTTGTGGAAATGAAGGAGGAAATGTTTCTTTTCGTGAAACACCCTGTATATACATATGATTTTTGGAAAAACTTCTGGGATCGTTTCAGAATTTTCCAAAACGGATTTTAGTGAAAACATTCTTCGAAAAAGTCCATTCTAAAAATTTTGAGGTCATTGCAATAGCTTCATTTTCCTTGACAATTCGCTAAAACACGAAGATTCACGTAAATGTATCTACGCCAACGTGGAACCAAATTCAAGTACTTCTATTTAGTTTTTACTCCGCTTGCGTAACAGCTCTTGAAGTTGTGTACTTTGAGCCGGTCTTTCAAGGTTCAATGCGGTATTTTATTCCCCTGCTGATAAGATTAAGCCAATCCAGGTTTTTCTAGCGGAAATTCGATTTCAAACCCCAAGGGTATTTGCTAATAAAATAAGCTCCTCTGGTAAACCAGTAATTCATCAGCTGTCTCTGTTACAGTTAGCGCTTCAATATTGAATTGTACTTCGGTGTTTTTATTCTGTGTTTATTTGGTTTTCTACCGTCGAAAGATACGGGGCCTCAGTCGGTCGCTGTTCGTTCCTCGTTCCGGGTTAGTTTCCGTTAATTACCTGCTGTCAAACTTTAAAAAGTTCACCTAAATTTGAAATGTTCACGGATTTTGAAAAAATATTAGTGCATCTGCCTAGGGAATTGAAAAACTAAAATATGGCTGAAATCATCGAAATCGAACAACAATTGCTGGCAAAAAGTGGGAATTTAGCGAATAAACGGGTTTTCCCACTTTTCGCCGGTAATTGTCGTTCAATTTTGATGATTGTACCGACAGTCTTTTAGTTTTTCAATTCCCTAGGCAGATGCACTAATAAATTTTGAAAATCCTTGAAAATTTAAAATTATGTACTTTTTAAAGTTTGAGCGCCGGTTCTTGAGAGAAATACTAACCCAAAACGAGGAACGAACGGCGACTGATTGAGACCCCCTTGACTACACACTGTACTGACACTGTCTTAAACGGTTATTAAAACTTGAGAAGTCCAAGAAAAGAATATTCTCATTTTTTTCTTGGCCTTCCAAGAAGTATACATATAGTGAGAAGCTGACGGAAGTTAAATGTGTATGAAACATTAAGATGAATAATATTCATCTTGATATATATCATTCAATATTTGATATATTATATCAAAGATTGTGTATCAAGTTTTCAACCACCAAGTTAGTTCGTATTCGGACGTCAGTTCTTTTAAAAGGCTTCTTAATACTACAATAATTGTGCAGTGTAGCTTTCTTGTGGATTCATCGAAAAAAATAATCAAGTAGGGTACCTTTCGAGAAGTAGGATTATCGATTTATTGGTACCGTGAACTAACAATGGATTGAGAAGGTTGTAGGGATTCCATGTGTACTTCGAAGAAAGTCGTTGTGCCTTTCCGCTCTCTTTACAAGCCCAAAGGCCTCACTCTGTAAGCCAACGGCTTAGATGTAGCTGGTTCTTTTGCATCTTTTATGCGGGTGAGCAAAGACCTTACGAACAACGGACTCCAGCAAAGAAATGAGAGCTTGAAGAGAAATAGTGGAAAGGGTTAGCTTTGAACTATGTATGCTTGTTGTTAGCTACATTTGTATTTCTTCCATAATGCGTATATTACGTATATAGTACGAGTATATTACAAACAAACACGTCTGCCAAGTAGTGGGTAGAGTAGAGTAGGATTGGATCCTTTCGAGAATAAAAGTGGAAATTAAGAACAAGTTTGCGGAAAAGTAGTTAAGCTTATTGCTGTAGGGTTGTATTCAGGCTGGTTAATTTTCCAACAATAATTTATACGGGACTGTGCATTGATTTAGTATCAGTGGTATATTTGTAATATTTTGTTGGTGAAGGTCACATGAGTGGATTTGGTTTCGTTTAATTTGAGGCGCCACTTTCGGGTCCAATCTCCAATAGCATTCGCAGCTTCCTGTAGATTTTCTGTGGAGGTTTCAACTGCAACTGCCAAAACTGCTGTATCGTCTGCGAATGTGGCTATAGTTGTTCCCAACGTGCGAGGCACATCATGTGTATATATCAAGTAAAGGAGGGGTCCAAGAACAGAATGGGAATGACTTTAGATACGAAGCTGAAGTGGAAAGAACACGTCAAAAAGTAGAAGAAAAAGCTTACAATCAAATTCAGAAAACTGTATTGGCCCCTAGGCCGACATTCACAACTAGCTTATACTACTGTTATACAGAACAGTACTAATTAATACTACTAATTTAATTTTAACAGTACTAATTTAATTTTGGTTACTCAAATTGTTTTTTGGGACAGCTTTAGAGATCAAGAGACGTTTTAGGTGATACTAGTGATACCATGGTCCAATTAGGGTTAATGTAGTGAAAGTCAATGGACTAACACTTCAATGAGAAATGCGTAGTATATGTGAAGTAAATATCTAGACAGTTACCTGATGTACAACACCTCAAATGTAACTACTTTACATATTAACAAATTAACGATCTAAAAAAAAAATGTTATTATGAAACATGACCATCAAGATTATGTTGTTTATATTCCAAAATCGGGAATTTGATCTCAGTGAAGTCCTTTTTTCATCTTTTTTGCCTGTTCCTTGACTCCTACTGACCAGATCGTGATAGAATCAGTAACAGGCAATTTTTTGGTTTAATATTTTCAATAATGAACCTTTGGAATCGACCAAGGAAAAAAAAATTTAACACCCCCTCAAAATTTGATGGTTTACGTTTCAAAGTACGTAGAATCCAAAAATCGAATAAAAATTTGGCCGTCCGTCCGCCGTACGCGGCACTTTTGCCACTTAGCATTGACCGATTCTGATGAAATTTGGTATGTATCATTTGGGGTCTAGTTGTGCCCCAAAGATTTTGGTTGATGTAGGTCACTTCTAAGGGTTCCAAAATCAATTTTGAAATTTTGAAAACGCCCTAACTCAAAAAATTTTGATGTAAAGGTATTGTTTTTCCTTCAATTTAAGATTCTATAGAATTTTTAGAATATGTTGAGACCACCCGGAGCTCTATAGGACAAACCGTTCGCTCACTACGAGAATTTAAGTTTTGGACGTACGATAAATCAGAAACACGAGTGTGAATCGCAAAAGAGGCCTAATCTCCGTTCAAATTATAGCTGACCGAAATACGATCGATGTTTTTCTTCATGTTGGGTGGTTGGTGGCTTTGTAGACGAGTGATCTATAGAAAAATAATAAACCATTGTGTAATAATTTGCAGCGTTTTTTTGAGTTGAGTGAATAGGCAAAATCACAAAAACCCTGAGCTTGTCATCAAAATAGATAATTTCGTATAGTCATACCGGGATATTTAGAATTGATCACAAACGGAAAACAACTGAGCAGAAATTGTTCAGAATGCTAATAAATGTAAAATTAAAGTAAACATTTAGTATGCTTTAGTGAAATACTGGAATGTTTTCACTTCTGTTGGTTGATGAAAAAATGTTCTACAAAATCAAAATTTCCTCTAGCGTTTTATATTTTAGGACTTCCTGAACAATTTTAGTGGTCTGTCTGTCTGTCATGAAATTCTTGTAATGGGCAAAACTATAAGAAGTTATTGTCCGATTTCGCTCAAATTTTCAGAGATAGTGGGGGTTGACGTGTAGATGATACCCTTGAAAATCGTATGCAAGGGAAAAGCGCATGCGCTAACGAAACCTTGAAACTCTCATAAATCCTACATTTTCCAACCAAATTTGTTGACATCAGACCGGTAGGCACTTGATGGTCCCCTATGTGGATAGTGCAAGGAGCTTAAAGATTGATTTCTTGAGATTAGCTGCTGTGCATTGGATCTTTTATTCAATGGGGTTATGGATACAAGGGTTCAGCTGTTGCCGAGCGAGTTGCGACATGTGTCTCTGAAGACGAGACTCGAACCGGTTGCGGGGCCGTGAGTTCGGGGCTCGCCTCGGGAGCATATTTTCGGGTAAGCCGGTCACAGTTCTCCCTCGTCCCAACCCAGGGCGGTGAGGCCAATGGGAAGCCATGACCGAAATCATCAGAACAAATTCTGATCTTCCCTTTGGAAGACAGCTGATGACGTCCGCGACGCTAGAAATGGCAGTCAGATGAAAATCCAACTTCACTTTACTCTTTTCTTATGGATACTACGAAACTATGTGCCACACCCGCTTGGGATTTTTTTTAAATTTATTTTACCTGTCGTTTCAATTTGTAGTTTGACGTGTGAATTAGTCGGTCGAATACTGAGTATTTCCTTAAAAAAAACTCCCAACTTTCAAACCGTCAAATGTTTTTTTTTTTTACTCTACCAGTCGAAATCCACTCAAGCCGTCGTCGTCATCTCGAACACGGAGGTAATCTGCCTCAACCTCGACAGAGCTCTATAACAAACAACAGTTCACTTACGTCATTGTATACTAAAAACACCGTTTTCCGACTGTACAGGAACGTATTACCCATTTATTTCAGAGGTGAGTGCCGGAGTTTTAGATTCCGATGCGATTGAACAAGGGACTCTTGCTTAAATAAGAGGTCGTGCGTCAACGAACGGATCGCGTCAGTTGTTTGTCATGAATGGCCTCACGCATTTTGGCCCGTGAACCGAGATTTATATTTTTACCGCCTTCACCTGTCCCGTACATCGAAAGTGGAGACACTCCCACAGATGTATCGCTGGCTGATAACATCTAAAACGATATGCCATTTGAGTAAAACCGTTCCGTTACGACTCATACAAGAAGCTGACTCATTCTATTGGAGAATCTTGAGGCCCTCCAACCAAATCCACATCAGGAGTTCGACTCGTAGTATGAGGTACTTCCAAGGGGGTCTATGACAAAGAAGAATAATAATAAGAAGAAAGGTAGTTTTATTCAAGAAACTAAATAGGTACAACTTCGATAATAGGTAGGTACGTTAAAAACCAATAGGATTTGGCAATTACGCCATGAATCCGGTTCTACCGGCATAATAGAAATACCATAAACGGCATAAAAAAAATAATACCATTGAAAAAAATAAAAAATAAAAATGAATTAATGACAATAAGAAAAACAATTTTAAAAAGGCAACCAACAATTGAAAAGACCCACCAAAGAATTTCTATAAGTTTTAGCATCTCTAACAAATTTATAAAATGTCATAATTTGTGTTGTTCTGTTTAATATATTTATTAATTCCGGACCCAAAATAGGGATTTTGCAAAGAAAGTGATAAATATCCTCGTTTTGACCAGTGTTGCACATCGAACATTTTGCCTCATGTATGTTCATATTCCAAATCTTACAATTCAAGTTTAACTGCTCACAACGAGTCTTCAGTACCGCAAAATGATTCAACTCGTTTAGTTGAGATACAAAACGCAAGAACTAGTCTGCAAAGAACACGGCTTTGCCATTGTTACCACCAACCAACTTGAAGAAAAACAACGATAGCATTTCGGTCAGCTAACATTTGAACGGAGATTAGTCCTCTTTTGCGATTCACACTCGTGTTTATCCCTTACCATACATACAACCCTTAAATTCTTGTAGGGCGCGAACGGTTTTTCCTACAGGACTTCGCGTGGTCTCAAAAATTTTCTAAAAATTCTATACCATATTAAATTGATGGAATAACAATACCTTTATCTCAGAATTTTTCGAGTTAGGGGCGTTTTCAAAATTTCAAACCCTATTTTTCAACCCTTAGAAGTGGCCTACATCAACCAAAATCTTTGGGGTTACTAGATCCCAAATGGAGCCTACATACCAAATTTCATCAAAATCAGTCAATGCTAAGAGAGGAAAGTCCCGCGTACGGCGTACGGTAATTCTTATTAAATTTTTGGATTCTACGTACCTTGAAACGTAAACCAACAAATTTAAAGGGGGTGTTAAAAAAAAATTCTTGGTCGATTCCAATGGTTCATTATGGAAAATAATAAACAAAAATGAGGTGAGAAGTTCTTCTATGGCGGGAGAAGCTACGTCGTCGTCACCTCGTTTCTGTGATGAAGAATCGAAAAGGTTTTACGAAGCAGAAAATTGTCTACCAAGATTGGTCAAAAACTTAGAGTAAACGTAGAGCTGCTTGTAGAAGGTCACCAAATCCCCGTGACTTGGGAGAGCGGCCAGAGAAAAGTCAATTTCTGGAACGAGCAAGTTATTGCCACTTTAAACAGATTTACGACACTATTAAAAAAATGAAACTATATTGGTATGCACAAACTACGTCATGTTTATGACGAAATATCCATTTGAAATCCTAACGTTTCAAAAGTCATCCTCCAAACATTCTATTGGAAGGTGTAGACTCATCGCTCATATAAATCTAACAAGTAGATGATTTTTTTCTAGACCGACACTTGATTTGCAGAACATATAGGAAAAAGCCCGAGCTACAACCATCGTTAGAAATAGATGATTACTTTAGAAAGTGGGCTTTGGGCCGTAACTATTGTGAACACTCAGGTACAACAGTATTACTTCTATAACCTCTATTGGATAAGGCAAAGATGGAGGGCATGAGAGTGAGGGTGTAGCTGCGTACACACCAGTAGGAGGCAGCCCCAGGCATGCGGAAGACGATCCATCCGAGATGGATCGGGAGGGAAAGTTCTGCTAACACAAGTTCGCCGTATTGCCATGGACGGGGTACCGAAGAAAAATGCGTGCCTCGGGGATTCTTTCACTCCTCCAACTTCCATTGTAGGGTTCGAATTGGGCTTGTTGCGTCGTGGATATTGAATAGGTATGATTTGGGACAACGACATCTCAATTCGCTCGTGAAAGAGTACAAAAAACCGCCGGTGTTGTGGAAGAGGGACAACAAAAAACGTCTGCCAAGTGGGTGTGGCACATAGCTTCCTCTTATCCATAACCCGATTATATAGATGACCCGATGCATAGTAGTTAATCTCAAAACACCAATCTCTAAGTACCTTTCACTACCCTCATAGGGGACCATCGACACGCTTATCTGGACAATCCTAGAAAATTTCATCAAATTCGGATGAAAAATTAAGTGAGTAGATGTATGTGATTGGATCGAAAAAATACTTAGCCTCGGCTGGGATTCGAACCCGGGACCTCTCTATGCCCTGGGTGGGACCCCGGGACTGTTCTATGCGCTACCTCAGAGCTGTTGAGGCCTAGTAATTTAATGAATAGGATTAGAGATTCTCACAGGGGACCATCCCTCTATGAATGAATCCCTCTATGAAAAACCATTCTCTATGATTTTGATAGGGAACTATCTAAACACAACGCTGTAACATCCCTGCAAATTTCATCAAAATCGAATGTAAAATGTAGAAGTTATAGCTGGCGCAAGGAATTTCACGTTTGCGCATGCGCAGTGGCTACTATCAGTCCGAAAGAGGTGATTTTCATAGGGGACCATCTAAATACTAATTTGTAACATTCCAGTTAATTTCATTGAAATCGGATGGAAAATGTTAAAGTTATGGCTGTTACAAGGAAATTCACGTTTGCGCATGCGCAGTCGCTTCTATCAGTCCGGGGATGATGATTTTTATAGGGAACCATTTACATCCTAATCCACATAATCCCTGAGAATTTCATTGAAATCAGGTAAAAAATGTGGAAGTTATGGCCGTTACAAGGAATTCACGTTTGCGCATGCGCAGTCGCTTCTATCAGTCCGGAGATGATGATTTTCATAGTGGACCGTCTACACACCAACCCGCACAATCCCTGGAAATTTCATAGGAATCGGACAATAACTTCGTATAGTTATGCCCGTTACAAGGAATTCAAGACAGACACACAGACAGACAGACATGGAACCAAAATTGTTCAGAAAGGTCTAAAACGCAAAACGCGAGTGAAAATTTTGATTTTGGAGAACTTTTTTTTGCATCCTTGAAAGTGAAAACAAAGCTTCCGCTACCTTGGTAGACTCGGAAGCAAAAGGAATATTGAAATACGGATACGACGACGAGGTGGACTTGAATGCTGGTAGAATCAAAAACTGAATCGGAATCTACGGAGAGAAGTAGTTCCTCAAGCCAAGGACTACAAAGACCCGTAGAACTGGAGAGTATTAGTAAATGTTAGTACTTTACGACCAGTAAACCATCTCATTCAAAACCTCTTTGTATACACCGATAAGGACCCAAATTTGAAGCTCTTGTAGGACTCAACATTTATTTCAAATATTGGAATCGGCCTGTAGGTATCATGGAAGTATTAATAGGATTTATTTTGGGACTAAGTGAGCAATGTCGCGTGAAAGCTAGGATACGGCTGTAGGGATGTCGTGTGCATGAGATGAAATTTCAGCTCACAGGTCCCACTGAGCGGTATCATCACACTCGAAACGAGTATTTCGTGCTCATCCATTCCGAATATCAACGCTAGTCAAATCAATTTCAGCTCACCTTGCAGGTGCCTCAAATCCCCACGCGCTCCCTCTCGGCTTCGCGGGTTTCGCAGACATCAATCTGTTCGCCGGACCGTGAAACAACCAGTTCGTTTACTCTGCAATCAAAACTCCTCTTGAAACTGCTCGAGTGAATGGAAAAGAATCTTCAAACTGTGATTATTCCACTCGCCTGTAAATTTCTTGTTGACGTTTTGAGACTCGCCCTTAATAATGAACGGCGGGTTCCAAAAGTTGCGACCTTCGCCAATCTATTTTCATATCCTTATTTACAAAACCATTATTTAGAAGCGCGGAAATATACTTGAGTGATTCGAGACAGGTAAAATCTTAACGGAGGAGTAATAAACTCATTCAGCAGGATCTATTTCGATATACCAACCGAGAAACTTGGGTACGACGGTAGGGGTGGCTCGTGTGAGTAAGGAAAGTCCTCTTCAAATCTAGCAACAACAACATCGGCCAAGAGGATATGGCATAGCTTTCTCATATCCATAGATGTATACAGGGTGTAAGCCTAACTGGTCTGCCTTACGGTACCAATCGATTCTATAACTAATTACAACAAAAAATGTCTCTAGCAATTTTTTTTAAACCCTTCGTTTTCGATTTATTTTAACTTTAAACTTTTTTCTCGTAATTTTGACCTTTTATCATTAAATTGGTCATAACTCCATTAATTAGCAGTGTAAATTACAATTTGAGGATACCGTTGGAAAGAGCATTAAATTTCCTAACGGCTAGATGCCTTAACTTTTTTGAGTCAAGGTTTGAGACATGAAAAAGTCCTCTAAAAAGAAAATTTTACGTAATTTTGGAAACCTCGTACTTTTTCAATCGCAAATTGAACTACGAGAACCCGTATTTCTTCAAGATGCAAGAACACTAAAAAATGCGCTAGAATCTCAGCTTTCCAATGGTATAATTTAATAAATATTTTACAACCAAATTTAGGGGGGAAATTCGTGTTTGAACGCGGGAAAACGTGCATTTTTTCAACGAAATCAGCGCTCCGCCTCGAAGGTCTGATGAGGGGTCGGACGATAAAAGTGGGTGGGACGGCGCCGCAGTAGAAACAGGGGGCCAGAGCCTCCAAACACTAATCCGTTTTAGACCATTCTGAATCCAAATCCGCGAAAAAAAACCATAGGTATATGTCTGTCTGTCTGTGTGTGACAAATCTTCTGTACTCTGCCCAGGCCTCAATTTCCAACCGATTATGTGTTTCTTTTTTGTTCGACTCGAAATCTTCCAAGTTGCACACTATTTCACCAGAGTATCAAAATTCGCAAGAGGAGAGGGCGAGTGGGGGATAATATTCATAACATATCCGATTTTTCAATATTTCGGTTCCTTTATAGCTTACTAATTGTAATCGAGCTTTGAACTTGAGAAAAAATTCTCATTATACATCCAGATTTTCATGAATTATTCTCTGTGCCACCATGGAACTAATTGTAGTGCCACCTTGGTGCCAGGAACCTGAAATGGTTGTGTACTACTACTTTACTTACCTACAATGAGCTAAAAAGTAATAAATTGGAACCTTTTGATAAATTGATTTCTAGAGATTTTCGAAATATTAATTTATTAGATCCCACAAGAATAACGCCTCACACATTCACCCTCGCATGTTCTCAAAAACCTTTGGCATAAATCATTTTGAATTTCTGGCAAACTTTTGGCATTCCAATTTGAACTTTTGGCATCCCAATTTGAACCTTCGGCAAATCCATTACTTGAGTCCTTTTCCACCTTTTTTTCTTCTACAATGTTAAATAAAGTGATTTTTCTCTCTCTCAAAAAAATTGATGAGAATTTAACAATCATCTAATACATGAAACACCAACCGTACGAGTATCTCGCCCGAATGTGAGGGTCCCGGGTTCGATTCCAGGCCGCGACTCAAACTTTTTTCACATATGTACGAGTTGTTTTTGCCTGCTGTTAGCAGGCTTTTCAGCTAGTCTAAACATAAATATAACATTTGGTACTGATCAGTGGTCAATTTTCAGTTGTAAGCAAAACTGTCGTATGAGTTTAAAGAAATTTTGAGGTTATTGCGATATTGGGTTATTGTGGTTATTGGGATACCCCCTCGACGGTCCCCCATGAATTTTACTACGAACTACATTCCACGCAAAATTGTGAACACAGGCATTATAAGCTGAGAGAATTATATTACCAGCAAGTGCGCAGTGACTGACTGCGCAACATCTGTTGGTGACGTCCCTTTCGCACTCCCTTCTCTACCCTCCAATCTTCTCATTGTTCCTCTCATTTGCCAATAAACTCATTGACGGTGTTCCGGAACTCGAAAGTATTTCGGCTGTTTTGAACAGCCGGTACTGCCTTAGCCGAGTAACTACCGAAATAATGAAGCCCGTACGGTAATCGGTCGCATCCTTTTCACACATTTCCAACTCTCAAGGTGAAGCCAGGCAATTATTACGAGTATTATGCTGCTGGAGCGTGGTAGAAAAATGCAAAATTCCAGAAGACCCTCGATATCATAAAAACATACCAGTTGTGAGCCATACTTACTTGAACAAGCTAGCCTCGGTAGTTTCATAACATGGAGAATATTATTATTATTATATTACAATTATTATCTACGTACCGTATTGGAGATTCAACCTTTTCCAACTCAAATTCAACCTTTTCTAAGTCAAATTCAACCTTTTCCAAATCAAATTCAACCTTTTCCAAGTCAAATTCAACCTTTCCCAAATCAAATTCAACCTTTTCCAAGTCAAATTCAACCTTTTCCAAATCAAATTCAACCTTTTCCAAAACAAATTTAACTTTTTCCAACTCAAATTCAACCTTTTCTAAAACAAATTCAACCTTTTCCAAATCAAAGTTAACCTTTTCCAACTCGAAACTAACCTTTTTCAACTCAAATTCAACGTCTTCCAACTCAAATTCAACCTTTCCCAAAACAAATTCAACCTTTTCACCATTATTAGGGAAATTACGAAAAATACCCACAAGCCCTTAATGTAGTACCAAAAAATGCTTGTCTGTGATTGGGGACTGAGCTGAAAACAATACTCCAAACGCAGTATGTACACATAAAAACAAAATCATGTTTTATTAAAAAAGAAATCAACAAAAAACATAATAAAAATCGATATTTCTTTGAAAGAAAAACTTTTATCACTTAATTACTATTTTAAAAGTCCTAAAATTAAAAATCTTACTTGTAAAAAGACTATCTTCGATTTTTTTCACTTGAAAAAAAGTAAAGGTAGGTGCTTTTGTGAATGGTACCTACTTGTAATAAATTGACAAAAAATATGACATCTGTGGAGAGGCTGTCCAACTGACGCTTGAGGGAGCAGGTTGAATTTGACATGGAAATGCTTTAAGTTGATTTATTTTTTACTGAAACATGATTTTGTTTTATGTATACCTACTGCGTTTGGAGCAGTTTTCAGCCCAGTCCCCAATCACAGACAAGCATTTGGTACTACATTTAGGGCTTGTGGGTATTTTTCGTAATTTCCCTAATAATGGTGAAAAGGTTGAATTTGACTTGGAAAAGGTTGCATTTGACTTGGAAATGGTTAAATTTGACTTGGAAAAGGTTGAATTTGACTTGGAAAAGGTTGAATTTGACTTGGAAAGGTTGAATTTGACTTGAAAAAGGTTGGATTCGACTTGGAAAAG
This sequence comes from Apolygus lucorum, assembly GCA_009739505.2. Lineage (NCBI taxonomy): Eukaryota > Metazoa > Arthropoda > Insecta > Hemiptera > Miridae > Apolygus > Apolygus lucorum. The sequence continues at coordinate 39,700,480 of CM019180.2, forward strand.
GTTGAATTTGACTTGTAAAGGTTGAATTTGACTTGAATAAGCTATATATAGTCTGAGTGAAAGGGAGGTGAAAGGATCTGAAAGGAAAGGAGGGGGCCAGGTAGTAACGATACCACGTGGTGAAAGGTTGTATGCTGTCATGTCAAGTGAAAGGGAGAGATAAAACTAATCCTACTAGCTAATTGTACATTCACCACGTGGTAACCACACGGTGACCACGTGGTCTTCTATTCTAAACTATGAATATATTCTTATAAACTAGCTTAACATAACCAACTTATTGCTGAACTAGCTGAAATGGCTGCTAAATGCAGGCAAAAAAATTGTAGATATGTAAAAAAAATTTGATGTCGCGGCCTGGAATCGAACCCGAGACCCCCACGTTCGGGCAACATACGTACGTACGTACGGTTGGCGTTTTATGTATATAGATTATTTACTTATATTTAGTAGTTAGGTACTATTTATTTTTTTTAAATTTGTTGTTAGTTGATTATTTATTATTGGATTCCATGACTCCCTCCTTCATGAGGTTCCTTCGACGATGTGCATGGATTTTTCCAGTCACAATCTTGTAGCCACGTCCCCACTTGTCCTAATTTATTTCTGGGCCCCACGTGTCCTTGGCCTCGCTCGGGGGTGGCTTCCTTGGTGTTAGAGGTTCGCAGGTCCAGTTTGCTACGTTTGGTGCCTCGGACTGAGGCATCTGGCTCGTTTTAGCAATCGGGACGCCACCGTGGTGGGTGGGACTGGGGGCCTCTGGCTCTGCGCGGCTCACCGAAGCATCCATCCGCCCTCACCCTAACACACTATAAGTTCTAAGTTCTATTTATACCTAACTATTGTACCTATATCGACGCATTCTTACCTAGTAAGGAGGAAATTGAATAAATTGATTATTATTGTTATTAGTATGTTTTATTTTTGTGAGCTAGAAAGAAAAATGATGATGTTTTAATTGATTTTTCTTCTTTGATTTCAGATGATTGGACGGTCTGAATAAGTTGGGATCGACAGTCTGACACATTCAGACGTTCCCTAAACCTGAAAGCGAGTGGGAAGATCCTGAAGATGTTGCTTGTCTTGGTGGCGCTTCTCTTTGGAGCCGCGGCCTCCCAAACAGGGGCTCCTCCCTGCAACAACGACATCTACTGTTACGGTCCTCTTCTGCACACAGTGCAGATGGCGGAGCTTTTCGTGGACTCCAAGACGTTCGTTGATATGAAGATGAAGAGGAGCAGAGAGGACACGTTGGCTTCCTTCGACGATCTGATGAATAGAACAGATAACAAACCCACACCTGAAGAAGTTGCTAGGTAATCAAAACTAGATGCTCATTCATAGCATTTCTAGGTCAAAATCAAACTTTTCCAATTCAAATTCAACCTTTTCCATAACAAATTCAACTTTTTCCAACTCAAATTCAACCTTTTCCAAATCAAATTCAACCTTTTCCAAGTCAAATCCAACCTCGGTTCCAACACAAATTCAACCTTTTCCAAGTCAAATTCAACCTTTTCCTTGGCTTATATCTCTCATATTTGGTTCGGCAGTATGCAGTTCTGACGATCTCCTATACTATTAGGTACCTACCCAATCATGTTATTAGTAATGAGGGGGCTATGTGCCACTCTGATGAATAGAACAGATAACAAACCCACACCTGAAGAAGTTGCTAGGTAATCAAAACTAGATGCTCATTCATAGCATTTCTAGGTCAAAATCAAACTTTTCCAAATCAAATGTAACCTTTTCCAAAACAAATTCAACCTTTTCCAAATCAAATTCAACCTTTTCCAAGTCAAATCCAACCTCGGTTCCAACACAAATTCAACCTTTTCCAAGTCGAATCCAACCTTTTCCAAGTCAAATCCAACCTTTTCCAACTCAAATTCAAACTTTTCCAAATCGAATCCAACCTTTTCCAAGTCAAATTCAACCTTTTCCAAGTCAAATTCAACCTTTTCCTTGGCTTATATCTCTCATATTTGGTACGGCAGTATGCAGTTCTGACGATCTCCTATACTATTAGGTACCTACCCAATCATGTTATTAGTAATGAGGGGGCTATGTGCCAAACCCATTTGGTAGAAAACCCTCTACATCTAACTGCACTATATCCCTCATATTTGGTAGGAAAACTCACATACCTATTTGAGCATTGATAAACATGTTTGGTATGGCTCATGCAGGTTCTGACCTAAAAGCCACTATAATTTTCCCTTTTATCATCCCCGCAGCACCTTTTAGTTATCGGAACCCCCTTCATATAGCATCTCATTTTAAAGCTTACAATCAGACCTTTAATTTTACTATACACAAATGGTCGGCTTAGTCGAAAGTCACAGAGGAAGAAGAGTGAAAGCGGACCAATATTCCCGAAAACGGGAACCACGTTTTTCAACTTCTTTCACACATTTCCGATACTTCTAACAAAGCAAAATGAAATCTGTTTGAAACGGGACCTCCACGGATACTGGTAGAACACATTTCAAAAATAATCAGACAGATTGGTACCAGAATAAAGAAATGCAAGGTGCTTGGACATTCAAAAAAAAATCGTCCCATCCCGAATTGAGTACCTCCTCTTTCGCGCGCCTTCGGCGCGCTAAAGTCGTTCAAAAATCACCATTTGTCTCGATTCCGCGTAGGTAAAACGGTACATTATTATAAGAAATCTCGTTGGAATCTTACTCCATGATCATTTCAATTTCAAGGTTTGTGAACGAGACTTTCGACCCGGCAGGATCTGAGTTCGAACCCTGGGAACCATCTGACTGGAAGCAGTCGCCCAGGTTCCTCGAGCACATCAACGACCGCGCCCTAAGGAGTTGGGGATCTTCCTTGAACGACCTCTGGAAGTTCCTGGGAAGGAAGATGAAAGACGACGTCCGAGTCAATTCCGACCTGTATTCGATCATTTACGTCCCAAACCCCGTCATAGTTCCCGGAGGAAGGTAAATATTTTATATATTACTCCTAACATCGATGAAAGTTTGGGAAACTTGTAAGAATGATGTATAAGCACGTTCTTTGTCTCTGTCTAAATGAACCCGCTTTTTTTAAAGTTTCATTTGTGAAACTTTCGGGAAAATGCAAAAAACTGTCCCAAATCGTCAAAACGGTTAAAACAACCCATTTTTTGAAAATTTCAAAAGGAGGATTGTAGAGTAGAGGATTGTAGTTTGTAGAGTATTGGATTGTAGGATTGTAGAGTATTGGATTGTAGGATTGTAGAGTATTGGATTGTAGGATTGTAGGATTGTAGGATTGTAGGAGTATTGGATTGTAGGATTGTAGAGGATTGAAGAGTATTGGATTGTAGGATTGGATTGTATTGGATTGTATTGTAGGATTGTAGAGTATTGGATTGTCTTGTAGGATTGTATTGGATTGTATTGTAGGATTGTAGAGTATTGGATTGTATGATTGTAGGATTGTTGGATTGTAGAGTATTGGATTGTAGGATTGTAGGATTGTAGGATTGTAGAGTATTCGATTGTAGGATTGTTGGAGTATTGGATTGTAGGATTGTAGGATTGTAGGCGTATTGGATTGTAGGATTGTAGAGGATTGAAGAGTATTGGATTGTAGGATTGGATTGTCTTGTATGATTGTATTGGATTGTATTGTAGGATTGTAGAGTAGAGGATTGTAGTTTGTAGAGTATTGGATTGTAGGATTGTAGAGTATTGGATTGTAGGATTGTAGAGTATTGGATTGTAGGATTGTAGGAGTATTAGAATGTAGGATTGTAGGATTGTAGGAGTATTGGATTGTAGGATTGTAGAGGATTGAAGAGTATTGCATTGTAGGATTGTATTGGATTGTATTGTAGGATTGTAGAGTATTGGATTGTATGATTGTAGGATTGTTGGAGTATTGGATTGTAGGATTGTAGAGGATTGTGGAGTATTGGATTGTAGGATTGTAGGATTGTAGAGTATTGGATTGTAGGATTGTAGGATTGTTGGAGTATTGGATTGTAGGATTGTAGGATTGTAGGCGTATTGGATTGTAGGATTGTAGAGGATTGAAGAGTATTGGATTGTAGGATTGGATTGTCTTGTATGATTGTATTGGATTGTATTGTAGGATTGTAGAGTATTGGATTGTAGGATTGTTGGAGTATTGGATTGTAGGATTGTAGGATTGTAGGAGTATTGGATTGTAGGATTGTAGAGGATTGAAGAGTATTGGATTGTAGGATTGGATTGTATTGTAGGACTGTAGAGCATTGGATTGTAGGATTGTAGAGTATTGGATTGTAGGATTGTAGGATTGTAGGAGTATTGGATTGTAGGATTGTAGGAGTATTGGATTGTAGGATTGTAGGATTGTAGGCGTATTGGATTGTAGGATTGTAGAGGATTGAAGAGTATTGGATTGTAGGATTGGATTGTCTTGTAGGATTGTATTGGATTGTATTGTAGGATTGTAGAGTATTGGATTGTAGGATTGTAGGATTGTTGGAGTATTGGATTGTAGGATTGTAGGATTGTAGGAGTATTGGATTGTAGGATTGTAGGCGTATTGGATTGTAGGATTGTAGAGGATTGAAGAGTATTGGATTGTAGGATTGGATTGTCTTGTAGGATTGTATTGGATTGTATTGTAGGATTGTAGAGTATTGGATTGTAGGATTGTAGGATTGTAGAGTATTGGATTGTAGGATTGTAGGATTGTTGGAGTATTGTATTGTAGGATTGTAGGATTGTAGAGGATTGTAGAGTATTGAATTGTAGGATTGTAGGATTGTAGGATTGTTGGAGTATTGGATTGTAGGATTGTAGGATTGTAGAGGATTGTAGAGTATTGGATTGTAGGATTTTAGGATTGTAGAGTATTGGATTGTAGGATTGTAGGATTGGATTTTATTGGATTGGATTGTATTGGATTGTAGGATTGTAGAGTATTTAGCTGTATTTGGATGTTTATTATCCAAATTCAGCTAAATACTCAACAATCCTCCGGAATTTTTCAGATTTTTTCAGCAAGGGGAAGTGTATCAAATTGCAGTTTGAAATGCAATCACATACCCCCTTTTAAAAAAATCGAATTTTCAGGACTGAAATCATCACAAACAGCTTTATCATTGAATGAAACATATTTTGATGGAGACATGTACATAAAACATCATAACATAAAATATTTATAAGATCAGTTTATTATTTGGCCAACGTGAAATGTTGAAAATGTTCTTCAGGAATCCAATTTCTTCAACCTCTCTAGGTCAGCTAATTTGAAGGGGTTGATGGGAGTCCGGCAATTCACAGAATGAATTTTTGAGCATTGCTGCAAGTCATAACAATAATGGGGAGGATTTTTGAGGTGAATGATGTACAGCCGATCTACTAAGCGCAGTCTTCTTTTGATGAGAGCGGAATCACGATAGCACGAGAGAAATCTATGCTCCTTACATGGAAAAATTGTTCGTTTTGTTGAATTTTGCTTCCGAGGTAGCGGAAGCTTTGTTTTCACTTTTCAAGAAAGAGAAAAATTTTCTCCAAAATCAAAATTTCCACTCGCGTTTTACGTTTCAGACCTTCCTGAACAATTTTGGTTCCGTGTTTGTCTGTCTGTAATGAAATCCTTGCCACAGCCATAACTTCTACATTTATCATCCGATTCTGATGAAATTTTCTGTGATTGTGCGGGTGGGCGTGTAGATGGTCCCTTTTGAAAATCATTACCCCCGGACTGACAGTATCCGCTGCTCATACGCAAACGTGAAATCCTTGCCACAGCCATAACTTCTACATTAAATGTAAAAATTAAATGGGAAATTTTCCCATCTGATTTGGATAAAACATTCAGGAATTATGCGAGTTGGGATGATGATGGTCCCCTATGAAAATTATGCCCCCAAATTGAAAGTATTTTGTACGCATGCGTAAACGTGAAATCCTTGTCACAGCCATGACTTCTACATTTCGCAACAATATTCAGAGATTGTGCGGGTTGCCGCGTAGATGGTCCCCTATGAGGGTAGTGGAAGGTACTTAGAGATTGATGTTTTGAGAGTAAGTACTATGCATCTGGTCATCTGTACAGTCGGGTTATGGATACGAGGAAGCTACGTGCCACACCCACTTGGAATTTTTGTCTTGATTATGGCGAGGTGAAGATTCAAAAGGAAGTGATGTTGGTTTACTATTTTCATGCTGCATGAATGGACTCTTTTATAATTCCAGATGATCCGCAACATTCATCTATTCTCTTTGTGTATTGTAGGTTTCGAGAGTTCTATTACTGGGATTCCTACTGGATTGTGAGAGGTCTCCTGTTGTCCGAGATGTACGGCACTGTCAAGGGTATGCTGGAGAACTTCATGTCGATCGTCGAACGTTATGGCTTCATACCCAATGGAGGTAACGATAATGCGTACTTTTTACTTTCTAACATGCGTATAATTTACTTTCTAACTGATTTGGTTGACAAATTTCTAACAATTATGACTAGGAACTATCTCAGTTGTTTCAAGTAAAAGGCAAATAAAGTACTTGCAGAACTTGGCAAGTACTACCTGAAAAGACATGAAGTGTGCATATTTATTTATTTCCATCCAAAAATTACCGAAAAGGATATAAATTATTAACATACTATATAAAACTTCAAATTCATAATAATGCTCTGTTATATTTATATACTATCATTACGAACATAAAATAACATACAACGCTTCTGACACACTTTAATAATCTAAACTTATGGAAATTAATTCTCCACATGGGCACCAGCCCGTGATGGAGAATGAGTACCTATATTATTTAAATTTATTCATTTAATTTTCTTTAACTCACTTCTATTTGTTATTTATCTACCATCTTCATGACCAATAATCAAAAAAGTATTCATAAAATATTTTTTAAGTTCTATTTTTATTTTTTGGCGATTTTTCAAAGATTTGAAGAAGGTTTATCCTGTTTTCTTCCGGCATGTTATCAAAACATATTGTTTAGTAATGCATGCATTCCAGGCACGTCCCATTCGATAAGCATTAGGTCAATTAATACCATTTGGTAAGTGAAACAACTTTTTCACTCGATGTAATTTATGAAGTATTTTAGGCAAGAAATAGTGGTCTCCCTCCCACCCTCGCCATTATCCACCATAACATTTCTAGCTGCATGGGAGCCTCGAATTTGAAGAGCATTTTGAAATCCATGATATACGACACCAAACATGCGAATTCGAGTTCACCCCCCCCCCCCACCAATGGTGCCAGTCTGGCACCAAAGCGGTAATACTTCGTAAAGTTGAACTTTCATCTATTTGCTTTGGTAGGCAACCGTCAAAGTTCATTTCCGTATTCAAGTTGAAACACAAAAAAACCCACGAAATAAGCGGTTTATGGTGCCCTGGCACCATGGTGGCACCACTATTAGTTCCATGGTGGTACAGAGGATAAATCATGAAAATCCGGAGGTTTGGTGAGAATTTTTTCTCAATTTCAAAGCTTGGGTACAATTAGCAAGCTATAAAGGAACCGAAATATTGAAAAATCGGATATTTTCTCAATATCCCCCACTCACCCCTTCCCCATGCTAATTTTGATACTCTGGTGAAATAGTGTGCAATTTGGAAGATCGAAAAAAAAGAAGTCGAAAAAAAGAAGAAACACTCAAATCAGTTGTAAATTCAGGCCTGGGAAGATTTTAGAAGATTATGCCCGAAAACGCACGTTTTTGTGCATTAACCCCCCCTTTTCCCGCCTTTAAAGGCAAAGTTCGAAATTCCGGTGACGTAGTGCACAACTAGATAGGTTTCCGCGTCGAATAACAAAAAGACCACGAAAATCGATTTGAAATTGAAGCCTGGGCTGGGTACACTAGATACGTGAAAAAATTTTGCACGGAGGTCGTCTTCAATCTCGGGGTTCCCAAAAAGTACCCCTGTGAAAAGCGTGTTCACAATGACTGCTGTGGAAAAGAATATAGTTTTGCTTTAAATAGTTGCTGAACAGCACTCCTATTGTAAAGATCACCTATATCAAGCAGTTTAAACTTTTGGAAGAGTGGTGCCGTGTGCTCCCTCCATTCTATTTTTGGGTGACTGCTACTCTTTGCATGATTGTTGCATACGCACCACCTCATATTGACAAACCACACAACAGTATCGACTGAACGAGAGCACAATAGACTTGTCTCGTAATGGTGGACGACACAAGTCTTCTCAATAAAGAAAACACGCACATACATTTTGTCAATTTTTCAATTAGAGAGTTTATATGCTGCTCCCACTTCAAAAAATTATCAATGAAAACTCCCAGGTATTTTACATGTGTGAAGCGCACTAGGGTCTTAAAACCACTACACTTCTGACTCGCACAATGAACTTCGTGCATTTTCAGTGTCATATCATCCGAGGGCAAACTAGTTTTTGACCAGGCAGAAGGACATAGATATTTATTCATACTACACCAAAGTATCAAAATCGATCCAAAGTCACTAAGATAGCCTGTGGCTTCAAAAACCACTGTGACACCTTTGTGGCTTCCATGATTACAAGCCAACTCGTATATAAAATTGAGAATTTTTCTCTCGCAGGCCGAGTATACTACCTGATGAGATCCCAACCACCTCTTCTGACTGCCATGGTCGACTCTTACATCCAAGCAACCAATGACTACGAGTTTCTGGACAGGCATATCGGCACCCTGGAAAAGGAACTGGAGTTTTGGATGAACAACCACACCACTCTCGTGGAAAAAGACGGAAGGGAATACAAGATGGCTCGTTACTACGACGTAAGTTCTGGACCACGCCCCGAGTCCTACAGGGAGGACATCCATACAGCAGCTATATTCAAGACCGAAGAAGAAAAAGACGCTTTCTACTCTCAGCTCAAAGCTGCAGCTGAGTCAGGATGGGACTTTTCTTCCCGGTAAGAATAAAATAATACGTCTCTAATATGTCTCCACCCCAGGGTAGCAAATTCGATTGTTTTTGAACAGCTACAAAAATCATCATGCTTGAAATGCTTGTGCTACGATGGTACAAAAAGACATAGTGACCTTTCAGAGTTACGCTTACGATAAAAACTTGCATCATAAAAGTGTTCCTTATCTGACGATAATTTTCATCGCATTTTGTTTTTCAGCTGGTTCATCCTGAACGGTACCAATCAAGGTAATCTGACGAGCACCAAAGTGAAGAAGATCATTCCCGTCGACCTCAACGCTATTATCTACTGGAATGCCGACCTCTTGAGCAAGTTCTACAAGAAGCTGAAGAACACGGATAAAGCGATTCAGTACGGTATACTGGCGGCTGAATGGTTGGAAGCAGTGGAGAATGTTTTGTGGCACGAAGAAGTGGGCGCTTGGCTCGACTATGATTTGATAAACCAGGTTAGAAGATACCAACATACATACCTGTCATTTGTCATATATTATGTAAATATAGAACTAGCACGTAAAAAATGTTACTTTCGAGGAATCGTACGTGATTCAGCAGTTCAAATGTGATTTAACCCTCTGACGCTACGGTGCGGGATAGATTTAACCCAAAGGGCTGGTTAGAAGCATCCTAATCCCCCCCACTCTTTTTCTGGCGGCCGTGAGGGCCAGGTACCCTACCGGTAAGTACTGAGGGGTACGCGGAAGCGGCCTCATCGTTTTGGTATGTCATCTGTTTTTCGGAGGGAAGTTATTGTGCAGCAAGTCAGAAGCTGGGTTGGCCTCAACCCAACAGTAGCAAGAAAGTTGTGAGTCATTCCACGAAACTAGGAAATTTTCAGTCCTCTCTCCGTAATTTAGATTTGGATGGACCTAAATTTTTCGTTTTTTTTCTTCTTCATTAAAATACTGTGTCTCATTCACTCGATCAAGTGGCTTCCTTCCATTACATTTCAGCTATCCACAATAATTAATAAAATTGCTTAAAATCTATCTTCCTCCCATGTCCCACACCATAGGTTTGCGTCTGTCAACACCACTAATCTTCACAAGCAAAACAAATTTAATGCTTCACAGAAATATTTTAGGCATCCTCTCTATTTTACTTTTTGAAGACAATCGACCACCTGGTGGATACTAGGAGGATTCTGTGGTCGGTTATTTGCCTGTCCCACAGCTGGAGCCTATCTCCCTCACACAAGTTTTCTTTAGAGTCCGTGGATAAAGGAGATCGTATTGGACCGTCTTTTGTTTTGGACGTTAGAGCCAGGAGTTCAGCTTAACCAAACATTATTCGCTTCAGTCCTCATTCTCGGTCCATTTTTGTTTAGCGTGAATTTTAGCTACGAAAACGGTGTTTATCAGTTTGGATCCTATCTCCCTCACTACGAGAAAACATTGGCAAGGAAAGTGATTATGTTTGATGTTGTTGACGAACAATGTAGTAGCCATCAACCTCGATAAAAAATGTTTTTTGGAGTTGATAAATGTTTTATTCCACTTCGATTAAACTCGATATTTCACTAGAATCCTATCTCCCTCACTTTTTAGGACGTCCCACAGTAAGACTTGGGCGTCCTTATGCGATCGATCTGGGGTGAAGGAGGACAACACTCCACAGAAAAAAAATAACCACACAGTAATCCGTTTTAGACCATTCTGAATCCAAATCCGCGAAAAAAACCGTAGGTGTATGTCTGTGTGTGTGTGTATGTGTGTGTGTAACAAAATCTTGTGTCGTCTGCACAGGCCTTAGTTCTCAACCGATTTTCGTGGTTCTTTGAACTCGAATTCGCATGTTGGGTATCGTAGATCGTGGATTTTAAAATGCTCTTCAGATTCGAGGCTCCATGCCGCTAGAAATGTTAAGGTGGATAATGGTGGGGGGGGGGGGTCAGTATTGGTTAAACTGATCTAATGCTTATCCAATGGGACGTCCCCTGGAATGCATGCATTACTAAACAATATGTTTTCTACGGTGAGGGAGATAGATTTGACGTGAGGGAGGATAGATTTTCATTAACTAGGTAGGTAGGTACCAATCTAGATTAGCATCTAGACTGCAGGGTTCTTTAAATACACGTACCTACTTATACTTGTAGTATGTCTCCCCTAATTAGCACAAAAAATGGTATAGCCCTATCTACCCTATTTGTATAAACGTATAAATACTTTTTCTCTTCCTTCGTCAATGGAAATACAGGGAACTATGAAGCTGTTTATCATATTATTGACATCGAATTCCAAGAATTATCAACTGCCAAATTCATTCCCTATAGAGAATGAGGAGGGGAAGACGGAAATATTAAAATTGTTGGGTGATTATTGGGACACATATGTTCCGTAGTGAAAAGAAGTCATTTTTCTAAGATTTTACTGTACAAAAATTATGTGAATTGTTTATAATGCCTTCAGGAATAAAAACGCATTATTTGAGCAAATAAAGCTGTTTTAGGGTTAGCTGTTTAGTTTTTTAAAAATCTTCTAAAACCGTATGCTGGGTTAAATCCAACCTGACCGTAGCATTCATGTCCTCGAGGTCCACTAGGAGGATTAAACACAAACACTGTTAATTTGACATAGTTTTGTTACATACGATAGACCTGCTGAACGAATATATCATAATTGTAAATTAGGTATGAAGACATAGAGATTGAACCCGCGTATTGGTGTAAACGGTTAAAAATAAATTATTCCATGGAAAATACATCAAATTTTGATGGGAATTGTTTCTTTCAGATGAAAAGGGATTACTTCTACCCCTCTAATTTGGCACCTTTGTGGACGGGGTGTTACGACCCAGCTCGGAAGGCCTATTACCTCGGTCACCTCATGGAGTACCTCCGAAGGAGTAAAGTGATGGTGAACGAAGGCGCTCTTCCCACGACGTTGGAGCACTCAGGAGAGCAATGGGACTACCCCAACGCCTGGCCTCCCCTTCAGCACATGGTCATCATGGGCCTCGACAGCACCGGAGATGAGTACGCCAAGGACCTGGCGTTCGACATCGCTGAGCGCTGGGTGCGCAGCAACTATCGAGCCTTCAACGAGACAAACGCCATGTTCGAGAAGTACGACGCGACGGTCGTCGGGGGACATGGAGGCGGCGGTGAGTACGAAGTTCAGCTCGGATTCGGCTGGTCGAACGGCGTCATCATGGAGCTCCTCGCCAAGTACGGCGATCGCCTCACCGCCAATGAAGTCTTTGGTTCGGAAGAACTCGTCAGTTCTGCACAGATCAATTCTCCCGTCTCGCCTCAGGTCAGTACTCCCATCTTAGTGGTAATTTCTAGCTATATTGTCCACAGATTCCACATTATCTTCAAAACTTGTTCATCTAACACAATATTTCGGATTACAGTTCGCTCAATTGACAATTTCATTCCAAAAATTCTTATTTTTGGATATTTTGCGAAAAACCAAAGACTCGGATTCAACCTTAGAACTACTGCTCAAATATACCTATTACATAATCATGATTCATAATAATACTCCTGTGAATCATCAAAAATTAACTTCCCTCGATTAACTTCCATCGATCTGCTATCGTTCCGCCTAAACTATACAGGGTGTTTCACGAAAAGGTTACACCCCCCTTCATTTCCGCAAAATAAAGCGTAAAAAATCCGATCAACGCCATTCTTCATGATTTTTTGTGAGGATCTCAGGAAAAATACTTTTGCGCAAAAAAGTTGCGCGCAATTGTGCGCAATTGACACTAACTTCATTTTTTCAATTACAGATTCGAATTCTACGTCAAATTTCATGAAAAATTCATACCCGAATCGATTTGTTTCATTGCGCGCAACCTGGCTTTTTGAACGCTCTAAGTTGCGCAACTCCACAATTGCGCGAAAATTAGGTTTTGGAGAACCCTTAGTGTGGCACATGATTTTTCATCATTTTTTGACGCTGAATCACAGGGTGTCATCATTTTTGAGGAAGACCAAAATTTCAAGAGGAAAGATTGACACTCCTTTCACGAAAACGTCAGTTTTGTGGTCGAAATCATGTATATTTTTTATTTTCTCGCCTCCTTTTGAACCACGGGCTTGAGGCCGTCTACGGTAGAGTTAAAAATAAAACGCTGCAAATTATTACACAATGGTTTATTATTTTTTATTTTTCTATATCGATCACTCGTCTGCAAAGCATCCAACCATCCAACATGAAGAAAAACATCGATCACATTTCGGTCAGCTTTAATTTGAACGGAGATTAGGCCTCTTTTGCGATTCACACTCGTGTTTCTGATTTATCGTATGTCCAAACATTAAATTCTCGTAGTGAGCGAACGGTTTGTCCTACAGAACTCCGGGTGGTCTCAAAAAATTCTAAAAATTCTATAGAATCTTAAATTGAAGGAAATACAATACCTTTATATCAAAATTTTTTGGGTTAGGGCGTTTTAAAATTTCAAAATTTATTTTGGAACCCTTAGAACTGACCTACATCTACCAAAATCTTCGGGGCACAACTTGACTCCAGAAGGAGCCTACATACCAAATTCCATCAAAATCGGTCAATGCTAAGTGGCAAAAGTGCCGCGTACGGCCTACGGCCGAATTTTTATTCGATTTTTGGATTCTACGTACCTTGAAACGTAAACCATCAAATTTTGAGGGGGTGTTAAAATTTTTTTTCTTGGTCAATTCCAAAGGTTCATTATTGAAAATAATAAACCAAAATTGTGTGTTTACAGGAAAAGTGCGCCCAGTTCGAATTTAGATAACTCAAATTTAGTAGGTACATTATCATTATACACATTCACCGTAATTGCCTTTGACGCTAGGCACGAAACTGGCATGGGTGTGAGATCACTTCTTCATGCACTTCACGACGATAAAGTCATCCGCCACACACGCCACTTGGCACTTATTCTTACACGATACAGTACCAACGCTACTGTAGTACGAACACGTCACGTTTGATCCCTACGTTTCTTCCCTAAACACGTACCAGCAAACCATCAGCATTGTACTTGCAAAACTATGAATATCTATCTTTCCGTGACACAGGACGGTATGGAAAGTAACCAATACATGCAGATTTGCTGTTGGCCTAATTATAAATACAGGGTGTTACATTTTAAAACGGTCACATGCCAGGAATCGATTCTACAGCTCATTTCCAGAAAAAAATGTTCCCCTCGTAATTCCTTTTTAGAGGCTTCGTTTTCGAGTTATTTCAATTTTAAGATTTTTTCGTGATTTTGACCATATTTCAGTAAAACAGCTATAACTCCCTGAATTTTCCTGAAAACTCTAATCTGATTAAACCGTTGGAAAGAGCGTAAAATTTACTTCTTGACGGAAAATATCCATATTTACGTTGATGGGTGAATGGAGTGACCATGTTTTCGATGTTTGTTTGGAGTCTAATATTCAATTCATTATTGTCTTTGGTACATATTTCGGCAAATACAAACAAAGCTGCTATGCAGTAGAATAAAAATCTACATTGCGTATATACTTACATTACATGTATTATATATTTTTTGTTCTTTTATATTCAAGTACCTAGTTGTAGTTTATGACTCATTTAATCTAATTATAAAAATTTTTTTAGGCTGATGAAGGCAACGATGTATTTGCCGAAACATGTACCAAAGACCAATAATAAATTGAATATTAGACTCCAAACAAACATCGAAATCCATATTTAAAATTGGAAAAACGGGTGAAAATTGGACTTAAAAAGAAAAACTGTTAAAATCTTGAGAATCATAACTTTTTTCAAACGCTCATAGGTTCCGTAATTCGGCATGTGAATTTTTACCTGAAAGTCCTAAAAGATGCGCAACAATCTCAGCTTTCCAACGGTCTAGTCATTTTCATTTGTAAAGTAGGATTTATTACAGAAATATGCGTTTGAACGCGGAAAAACGAGAATTTTACCAACAAAATCAGCGCTCCTGCTAAGGCGATCTGAGGGGTTTCGGGAGGTCCTCGCTGCATCCTGTCCCACATCGGCGAACCCCTCATATCGCCTTAGCAGGAGCGCAGATTCCGTTCAAAAAATTCACGGTTTTCCGCGTTCAACACAAATTTCTGTAATAAATCCTACTTTAAAATTGAAAAGGACTAGACCTCTGGAAATCTGAGATTATTGTGCATCTTTTAGGAATACAGGTAAAAATTCACGTGCCGGATTTGGGAACCTATGAGCGTTTGAAAAAAGTTAAGATTACTTCAGGTGGCTAACTCAACCCCTAAATTACTACTTAACTAATTAAAATTTCGTCTTAACTCATAAGGATGGAAAAAAGAGCGATTTCTAGTTAAATCCACCTACTTTTCGGCCGCCATTTCGAAAAATTCCAGTAAAATCCAAAATGGATACCACCACGTGATTAAGCGTCGAAAATTAATGAAAAAAACATGTATCACACTTGGGGTCTACCTTTATCTCAATTTTGGCGCCATCCAGGGGTTGTGCATGTTTGCGCGCTCACTGGACGGGTTGTGCGCAACCAAAATAATCGGTTGGGGGATCCAAAACTCATGAAATTTTGAGTAAAATCCAAATCTGTAATAAAAAAAAATAGGGGATCCCATTTGAAATAACAGAGTTGGTGTGCGTTGCGCACGATTGCGCAGGTGCGCAATGGCGAAAGTGTGATAGTTGAATTCCTCGTAGAAAATTAAGGGGGGTTAACGCTTGAAGTACTTTTCTACCCCCAAAACAACGGAGATAAAAATGGTGGACCATCATTCGCGGACACCCTGTAGTGTAGATCATAAATTATCTGGCACTACTTTCGGATTCTTTTGGCCGACATCAGCTTCTAAAATAACAATATTTACCTACATGCAATAGTGCCGAAATTGATGTTTGACGAAAAAAAAAATGGATTATTCCTGATTATGCACATTACGAGGGCTGAATAGCATTTAAACGAAAGGGTGTCTGGAGATGGTTAAATCGGAATATCGCATGAAATCAATTAAATTTTAAAAATTTAAGTTTCATGTTCTTACCTAACGTTGATTTTGTTTTGTTCATCTGCACAGGTGGCTCCTTTGGTGACGGTGCTCATTGCTCAGACGACCATTGCTGCAGCGTGTATCGGAGCTATATTCTACCTGAGGAAAGTCAATCCCACTGAAAGATACGTCAGAATACCAACTCACTGAGCGGACACCGGTGTTAAAGTGGTTAATTCATTTGTTTAGACGAGCGGAAAAGGTGGATCTGTGAGATAGTCGACACATCAACTTGAATCATGTTGATGAAGTTCCTACCTAACATCAAAATACGCGCTTGAGCCGTACGGATTCGGCTCACTATGTACCATTCCAGGTACCACCTCTTTATGAACTGTATCAAAGGTGCGATTGCAGTAGATTGGCTACAGGTATTGCCGGGTAGCTATGCTGATTCGTCCTGTACTGTCCGTCATTCGAAAAATGCTATTTGTTGAGTGTGAAATGATGAAACGTTCTGCTTCAGAAGGCTGAGATCCCACCATTCGGTTGAGGACTGCAAATTGTTCCCCTGCATTGAAGCAGAAAGTGTCCCGACAGAAAATTAAGTACCAATCTAATTAAGTCAGCAGATTTGCTGATAAATGAGTTCCCGTGCTGTGCGAGTAGCTCGAGTCAGCAAGGATATTCAAGGTGGCCATCTCACGGGAAACGGATCATCCAGCCCCAATCTGCCCGTTAACATCGAACTAGCCATTTTGTTATTACGATTTTGTTTAATCTTCCCTTAATCATTATTACATACGGAGGGGGCACACAAATTAAGTAAATAATTAATTGAAACAGTGAATAATAAAAAGCAAGCGGATATAAGGAAGAGCCTCGTTGGGAAGACTGCCAATGAGGAATTTCACCGAATTTCCTATTTTTGACCCCAAAATCGGATTCAGCACCTCGAAAAACCACCTACGGCAAACTTTCAGCCCGTACTTTCTAATTTACGAATAAACAAAACACCGGGAGGATGACGTCAACCAGCAATAGTTCATGTATGACCGCTTGATGCGCTGAGATCGTAAAATCTCACTTCGCATAGTCCTCAGAGGCGACATTTCACAAAACCAGTAAAGATTGAAATCGAAGAAATGAAGAGAAAAAATAGAAAAAAAAGCAAGATGGAGAAAATTAGGTTTCTCCTGTTTTGTTCATAACTTTCCTCTTGGATAACACGATTTTGTCATACCAACAGGGCAACAAGGGAGATGGCGATCCAATCAGCGAGCGTTTCCGCTTCACATTGAAGAGGAAACCCCCCGGTTATTTTTTGAAATCATAAATTTTGAATGTCTCCCAAAAATAACAGGAGACTTGTTTTCCAAAACTAACCCGATTTTCATCTATCCCACACTATTCAGGAAAAATACGAAGAGTATTCGGTGAAATTCCTCATTGAAGTAAGTGCCGAGCAAGACAAGAGTGGTGACGCCGCGGAGGACTCCTGCAGAGTAAATCTAGTTGATGGCTGCTACCAGTACTCATCTGGTATCAACTGCCGGAGATCTTGTATATCATATTTTCGCTTTTTCTCCCTCCAGGTCCAATCATGATTTATAGCATTTGATATATAACATTTACAGATTTATTTCCACTTTTTACAAATTCAATTCAACTCTCAACCAATTTAACTCATCCCAACCCTTGAACTGATCTCACTCATAAGAGAAAAAAATAACACTTTTAGCTTAGCTAATGTAACGATTCCACTGTAGCTGCGGCAGGTAAAACGAAAAACATGTAGGTACATCACGTAGTTAGCGCAATCTTGTGCAGTTACTGAAGCCTCACTTTCTCGTATAACGTCAAATAGGACCGCAGCTACAGAAGACAAGAGAAAAAATGAATTTTTTGTTTTCGTCGTTAATATTTTCTTGGCTACCAAGTATTTCTTGGATTAAGCATTGGGGAGTAAGGAGGTAAAAACTTGATTGAAAATATGGATGGAATTATGGATTTCTTGATTGATAAATAATGGGAATTTATGGATGGGTTTTTGAATAAAATCACTTACTGAGGATGATCTGTGATAGCATTGTCCATTATTAAGGGGTTCTCAGTCGGTCGCCGTTCGTTCCTCGTTCCGGGTTAGTATTTCACGAAATCGAAGGCGCAAAACTTAAAAGTTGTACCTAAATTTGAAATTAAAGGATTTTAGAAATTCATTAGTGCACGGCTCTAGGGAATTGAAAAACTGAAATATTGCCGTCGGAATCATCAAAAAAGAACTATAATTGCTAGAGAAAAATGGGAAAAACCGTTAATTCAGTTATGTTTTTCCCATAAAATGTAGCTAAACTTGAAATCTTCAAATATTTTAGAAATTCATTAGTGCATGGGCCTAGGGAATTGAAAAACTGAAAGATTGCCGCAGGAATCATCAAGATCGAACGATAATTGCCAGAGAAATATGGGAAAAACATGGAAAAACCCGTTTATTCAGTAGTTTTTCCCATATTTCTCTGGCAATTATCGTTCGATTTTGATGATTCCGGCGGCAATATTTCAGTTTTTCAATTCCCTAGGGCCGTGCACTAATGAATTTCTAAAATCCTTTAAAATTTAAAATTTATGTACAACTGTTTACGATTGGAACCTCTTCCGGCCGTGGAACTTCTTCAAGTTCCCTCAGAAAATCACAATAGCTGTGCTAAGGTTATACCTACTTACCCACCTACTTGTAGCCTAATACTTATAATCCTAATCAATCAGCTACTTTACATAGCCATCCCCTCTGGAGGAGAGTTGAATAGAATTTTTAAAAGGTTTAATAGCATTTGTAAAAGGTTTAAATAAATCTGCAAAAAGTTGAAATAAATCTGTACATGCTACAGACGAAACTTTGCAGAACGGATACATACATACACTTTGCGATAATTTAGTGTAGTTTATACATTTAGTTAATAGTGTATACGTAACGTGATAGTAGGTAGGCAGCGACTTGTTGGTTTAGCACCCTTGGAATGAGGAGGTCGGTACCTGAA
Source organism: Apolygus lucorum (assembly GCA_009739505.2). Lineage (NCBI taxonomy): Eukaryota > Metazoa > Arthropoda > Insecta > Hemiptera > Miridae > Apolygus > Apolygus lucorum. The sequence continues at coordinate 39,719,343 of CM019180.2, forward strand.
TCCCTTTTCGGCGAATGGAAAAATGCGGTCTTCCAAAACGCCAGCTGGTCTGGACAAGACCATATTTTTTCATTCTAGACGTTTTTTCCCGTTTATTTTGAAAGAGTGTCAATTACATTCTGATTCGAAAACCTCTTGAATATTTACGTAGATAACTTCGGCCTACCCGTTTTTTCTTTGTTTTTTTTTTGTGTGTGTTTTTTTTTCTTGTTTTAATCGCGACTATATTACTGTAATTTATTATATGTACCTACCTTTATATTAATGTGAGTATCATTCACTCATCGCCTGTGATATCCCACTAGGTACTTGGTCACTATACCTCCCACCGCTTGTAGGTAAATTATTACTCGAACGTATTTTGCGTTGTCGTCGCACTTACGAATCTTCACGTTCAATAACTTTTGGTAAATCGTATCTCAGTAATCACTAGTAGTTTTTTCCATTATTGAGCCCAAACAATAAGAAAACGTTGTTCTACTTAATATATTTTTGAATCAACCTTCCAACGGTCAAATCATTTTCATTACGCACGTTCGTTTTATATTACAAATTAACAATGTAATTATTGTAAAAATGTGATAGTAGTTTATAAATTACTGTTGAATTTGGTGAGCAGTATTTTGTTTTTTAACTGAAATAATTGTGCTGTTTTGACTATTAATTTATTTATCAAACAAGAAAATCGAAAAGAAGTATTCAATTGAGTAAAGTTCTCCAAATTAAGAACAAAAAAAAGGCAAATTTGTTTTTTAAAGGTATTTTATAACTTCTTTATTCCTTTACTAGGAAACCACAGCCTCATAGTTCTACGTAGGGTTGAAGAATAAGCAAGCTCTTCGAACATTGATTATGCTTAGATTCCTTTAATTGTAGTTTCCTACGAATTAAGAAGAATATTATGCATTTATTAAACAAATGCAGTCTGACGTGAGCTAATAAAGTTATCTGTCAACGATGACCAATATTTTAAAGTTATATTGTATCAATATAAGTATGATAAATTATTTTTGCATAGAAAAAGTTGGCAGTTTTTGAAATAATTGTCGTGATGAAGAGAATATTGACGAATATGATCTCGTCTAAACCAATAATTTATTCTTGAAAGTTCACTTTTCTTCGCCTTTTTAAAATTTTGGAATCTCAAGTTCACGAAACGAATCTGTACATAAGTAAACCTAATTTTTAACAACTTAGACTGCTCAAAAAAATTGAAGACAATTATTCGCTTGAGCAACAAATCTCAAAACCATTTTTACAGGTAATGATGTAAATAATTTTTTATTTATACGTTGGAATTAGGTTTTCATGTTGTTTCTCAATGAACTTTGTGATTCAGGAGTAACTACCCTAACTTGTTAAGTAGTAAATTTTACCGGTTCTATTTAATTTATTCGTTTTATATAATTATAATGAACTCATTGTAGTTTCTATGTTTTGATAGTTTTGTACTTTAACTGAAAGTGGAAACATTTACACGATTTTTGTTAAACACATTGTACGGTGCTTATCATATGAAAGGCTCTTGTTATGTACGTTAACTGAGCATTTCCTGACAGGCACTAAATAGAAGTTTATGTTGTAATTGTAAATTACTGTAGATCGGTAAGGGCGTAAAATAAAAGGACTTGAAACGTTTTATTACGGTACCGATCGAAATGTTACTGTAATAAATAGATTATCGTCGAAATGTTCCACAAATTGTTCGTGTAGGTGAAATCTAATGTATGTATTATGAAATAAAAGTTCTATTGTCGTCGCTTTTTAAATGGCTCTATCTTTCATTTTCACACCCTCGGTTTATGATAAAGTTAGTATACTAACTTGAGTACAATCCACTAGAAAAGGGAGTGTGGTCCACTAGGTTTTTGTTTATTAACAAAAATTACTAGCCTGCTTTCATGACAGGCTTTTAATAAACACACATCTCCAAATTTACGTATGATATTACACTAGATATCAAGTAAACCTACCCAACGAAGTAAGAAGTTTCAAAGGAGGTAGGAGAACAGAGTAAAGAACAAACAAAACGTTCGATTTGTATCGTTTTGAAGTATATCATGAAATGGAAAATACGGAATTTCCTGATCAAGTTGAATGTACCACTTCAGCAATTCCTTGGTCAACTTTCTGACCTCTTCGAATTTAGAGTTAGTAATATGCTTTCGGATCACCAATTATGCATAATGTGGATGGTCCGGTGTGGCCGTGGTCGCTGTGGCGACGAGTCTCGCCGCCGACATACTTTGCGTCCGGGACTCATCCTACAAACGGGCCCATGAAGTAACATTTAATACCAGGAAACCAGGGGGGGAAAATTACTGTAGAGAAAATGCCTTAACAAATGAAGCCTCTATCAAAAAACAACCGCAAAAATCGAGGGAGGCTTGAGGACGTCGCACCCCGGGGTTTCTACCGCAAAACTGACTGAATACACTGCTATGGTCTGGCGAAGAGTAGAAGAAATATCTCAGCTAATAGTATCAAAGAATGTTCAACAGGTAGAATTTTAGGCGCCCTTGTGAACACACGAAACTCAAATAATGTGATTCAAATATCGAAACTAACTCATATAGAAAGTAAATAAGAGAAGATGAAGACTGATAATGCTTGATAAACTAATAGGTAGAATTGTATTGTAAAAAAGAGTGAGTAAAATTGCTTCTTT
>CM019180.2:39722110-39853595 GCA_009739505.2 Apolygus lucorum
TTTCACAAACATCCCGAGCGTTTCCGACGTTTTCACGAAATAATTGTTCACAGAGCCACTATTGAATTCACGATTTCACTAAATCTGGCACGTAAGTTGTTTATCCCATCTTCTGATGTTATGGTGGGCTCCTCTTCCCGAGCTGACCTTCCTCTTTGTCGGAAGACACGGTATTTGCAAAGGAACAACACTTCCGAATTGTAAACTAATTTTATTACCTGAAGAAACTGTACTATTTCAGAAACGGAACTCGAGTTAGCGATACTCCCCCTCGGACAGTATTTACTACAATTTGATATCAAAATGATCACATGACACCTCAAAGGTTCACACTCAAGCGAGATACTACGATAACTGTTCCAACACAACTAAAGGAGGGCTTAACAGGTGCCCCCTCTCTTCTCTCAATAGTTTCAAAACCTGTCACGAGGGGATTACGAGCAGCTTGTGGCGACACTACTGTGTTTTCGAGTTTCAAATAATAAAAATTGTTTAAAATAACAATGTCAGTAAATCTGATGATAATGCAAGTGAAATGGAAAACGTTCAATCTGGTTCAATCAGGGTTTCAGTCTTCGTTTTCATCAATCCATCACAGGTATATGTCTGTCTGTGTGTGTGTGACAAAATCTTGTGTACTCTGCCCAGGCCTCAATTTCCAACCGATTTGCGTGTTTCTTTTTTGTTCGACTCAAAATCTCCCAAATTGCACACTATTTCACCAGAGTATCAAAATTCGCAAGAGGATAGGGCGAGTGGGGATAATATTCATAACATATCCGATTTTTCAATATTTCGGTTCCTTTATAGCTTACTAATTGTAATCGAGCTTTGAAATTGAGGAAAAATTCTCATTATACATTCGGATTTTCATGGATTATTCTCTGTGCCACCATGGAACTAATTGTAGTGCCACCTTGGTGCCAGGAACCTGAAATGGTTGTTTACTACTACTTTACTTACCTACAATGAGCTAAAAAGTAATAAATTGGAACCTTTTGATAAATTGATTTCTAGAGATTTTCGAAATATTAATTTATTAGATCCCACAAGAATAACGCCTCACACATTCACCCTCGCATGTTCTCAAAAAAACCTTTGGCATAAATCAATTTGAATTTTTGGCAAACTTTTGGCATTCCAATTTGAACCTTCGGCAAATCCATTACTTGAGTCCTTTTCCACCTTTTTTTCTTCTACAATGTTAAATAAAGTGATTTTTCTCTCTCTCAAAAAAATTGATGAGAATTTAACAATCATCTAATACATGAAACCCCAAACGTACGAGTATTTTTAGAATGTGATACGACTTTGGACTTTGGAGTTCGTCTGTCGGGGGGGAAACGAGCCAGAATATTTATACCAATATTACCTAATACATATTTATCATACATTATTATTATTATCATTATTTATATTATTATTTTATTATAACAAATCGTTTTCTATTGCTCATTATTAATAGTATCCTCCATTATTGTTTATTATTGTTATATGTTAGTGGTTGTTGTTGGTTTGTAATAGGTATTATTCGTTCCGTAAAAGAATTTTCACTGCGACCTACCAATTAAACTCGGCTATGAGCTCCGCTCGGTATTTTGATGCTCGTGATCCGAATCTTGCCAGTGCCGGCCAATCTCCTCCATCCAGCAGCCCTATCATTGCGGCCTCCTCCAGCACCGCCGCTCCAAGGTAGCGTACCCTGAACTCTGCAAGAACTGGGCAGACACCGAGAAAATGGGCCATATCCTCTCGCACTCCCATGTTACAAAGAGAGCACAAGGTGCTGGGGTCGTCTCGTTGATTGTAAGGCTTGCTATTCAGGGAGAGAAGGGACCTTCGAAACCTCACCAGCCACCGAACCACCCATAAAGGATGTTCTTCCAACTTTCCAGCAAAGGCTGCCGGTACGATTTCCTTATTGAGCTTTCCATACAATCTGTTCGACTCCTGCGCCCTCTGCAACATGTCTTCCCGCCATGAAGTCTTTACTGCATCGACAAGGTCTCCGAGCTGCCGACTCCATGCCCCCAAATCAGCCAAGCTCCCGTCAAATGTTGCTCCGTGTCGTCGCGCCAATGTTTGTAGTTCACTGAACCAAAATACACGTATATTTACCACCTCCGCAGCGACCAATCGCGGGTATCTATTGGCTGGCATAGCCAGCGCTTTCATAAAGTAGTTGGTGGCAAGACTGAGAGTGTGGGCAAAAACGGGCTCCATTCCAGTCTCCAAATATAACATGTAGTTGGGACAGCTCGTAGGCAGACCCAGCACAATTCTGGCAAAATACCGTTGGACCCTCTCCACAATGTCTGAAAGAGTACGAGTGATAGTACGAGTATCTCGCCCGAATGTGAGGGTCCCGGGTTCGATTCCAGGCCGCAACTCAACGTTTTTCTCAAATATGTAGGATTTGTTTGTGCCTGCTGTTAGCAGCCATTTCAGCTAGTCTGAACATAAATATAACATTTGGTACTGATCAGTGGTCAATTTTCAGTTGTAAGCAAAACTGTCGTATGAGTTTAAAGAAATTTTGAGGTTATTGCGATATTGGGTTATTGTGGTTATTGGGATACCCCCTCGACGGTCCCCCATGAATTTTACTACGAACTACATTCCACGCAAAATTGTGAACACAGGCATTATAAGCTGAGAGAATTATATTACCAGCAAGTGCGCAGTGACTGACTGCGCAACATCTGTTGGTGACGTCCCTTTCGCACTCCCTTCTCTACCCTCCAATCTTCTCATTGTTCCTCTCATTTGCCAATAAACTCATTGACGGTGTTCCGGAACTCGAAAGTATTTCGGCTGTTTTGAACAGCCGGTACTGCCTTAGCCGAGTAACTACCGAAATAATGAAGCCCGTACGGTAATCGGTCGCATCCTTTTCACACATTTCCAACTCTCAAGGTGAAGCCAGGCAATTATTATTATGCTGCTGGAGCGTGGTAGAAAAATGCAAAATTCCAGAAGACCCTCGATATCATAAAAACATACCAGTTGTGAGCCATACTTACTTGAACAAGCTAGCCTCTGTAGTTTCATAAGATGGAGAATATTATTAATACAATTATTATCTACGTACCGTATTGGAGATTCAACCTTTTCCAATCAAATTCAACCTTTTCCAAGTCAAATCCAACCTTTTCTACATCAAATTCAACCTTTTCCAAATCAAATTCAACCTTTTCCAAACAAATTTAACTTTTTCCAACTCAAATTCAAACTTTTCTAAAACAAATTCAACCTTTTCCAAATCAAAGTTAACCTTTTCCAACTCGAAACTAACCTTTTTCAACTCAAATTCAACGTCTTCCAACTCAAATTCAACCTTTCCCAAAACAAATTCAACCTTTTCACCATTATTAGGGAGATGACGAAAAATATCCACAAGCCCTAAATGTAGTACCAAAAAATGCTTGTCTGTGATTGGGGACTGAGCTGAAAACAATACTCCAAACGCAGTATGTATACATAAAATCGAAATCATGTTTTATTAAAAATGAAATCAACAAAAAACATCATAAAAAATCGATATTTCTTTGAAAGAAAAACTTTTATCACTTCTTTGCATAATTACTGTTTTAAAAGTCCTAAAATTAAAAATCTTACTCGTAAAAAGTCTATCTTCGATTTTTTCACTTAAGAAAAAGTAAATGTAGGTACTTTTGTGAAATACGAGAAGGTACCTACTTGTAATAAATTTACAAAAAATATGACATAAGTGGAGAGGCCCAACTGACGCTTGAGGGAGCAGGTTGAATTTAACATGGAAATGCTTTAAGTTGATTTATTTTTTACTAAAACATGATTTTGTATACCTACTGCGTTTGGAGCAGTTTTCAGCCCAGACCCCAATCACAGACAAGCATTTGGTACTACATTTAGGGCTTGTGGGTATTTTTCGTCATTTCCCTAATAATGGTGAAAAAGTAGAATTTGACTTGGAAAAGGTTGGATTTGACTTGGAAAAGGTTGAATTTGACTTGGAAAAGTTTGCATTTGAGTTGGAAAAGGTTGAATTTGACTTGGAAAAGGTTGAATTTGACTTGGAAATGCTATATATAGTCTGGGTGAAAGGGGAGGTGAAAGGATCTGAAAGGAAAGGAGGGGGCCACGTAGTAACGATACCACGTGGTGAAAGGTTGTATGCTGTCATGTCAAGTGAAAGGGAGAGATAAAACTAATCCTACTAGCTAATTGTACATTCACCACGTGGTAACCACACGGTGACCACGTGGTCTTCTATTCTAAACTATGAATATATTCTTATAAACTAGCTTAACAAAACTAACTTATTGCTAAATTATTTACTTATATTTAGTAGTTAGGTACTATTTATTTTTTTTAAATTTGTTGTTAGTTGATTATTTATTATTGGATTCCATGACTCCCTCCTTCATGAGGTTCCTTCGACGATGTGCATGGATTTTTCCAGTCACAATCTTGTAGCCACGTCCCCACTTGTCCTCATTAAATGAGGACAAGTGGGGACGTGGCTACAAATAAATTTTATTTCTGGGCCCCACGTGTCCTTGGCCTCGCTCGGGGGTGGCTTCCTTGGTGTTAGAGGTTCGCAGGTCCAGTTTGCTACGTTTGGTGCCTCGGACTGAGGCATCTGGCTCGTTTTAGGGATCGGGACGCCACCGTGGTGGGTGGGCCCAGGCGGGGCTGGGGGCCCCTGGCTCTGCGCGGCTCACCGAAGCATCCATCCGCCCTCACCCTAACACACTATAAGTTCTAAGTTCTATTTATACCTAACTATTGTACCTATATCGACGCATTCTTACCTAGTAAGGAGGAAATTGAATAAATAGATTATTATTATTAGTAGTAACCATGTTATGTTGAGTTATTTTCTTATGTTATTGGATTTCTTAGAAGTATGTTTTATTTTTGTGAGGTAGAAAGAAAAATGATGTATTATTCCTTTTCATTTATCAATAAAAACTTGTTTTCAATCATTCAATGTTTTAATTGATTTTTCTTCTTTGATTTCAGATGGTTGGACGGTCTGAATAAGTTGGGATCGACAGTCTGACACATTCAGACGTTCCCTGAAGCTGAAAGCGAGTGGGAAGATCCTGAAGATGTTGCTTGTCTTGGTGGCGCTTCTCTTTGGAGCCGCGGCCTCCCAAACAGGGGCTCCCCCCTGCAACAACGACATCTACTGTTACGGTCCTCTTCTGCATACAGTGCAGATGGCGGAGCTTTTCGTGGACTCCAAGACGTTCGTTGATATGAAGATGAAGAGGAGCAGAGAGGACACGCTGGCTTCCTTTGACGATCTGATGAATAGAACTGATAACAAACCCACACCTGAAGAAGTAGCTAGGTAATCAAAGCTAGATGCTCATTCATAGCATTTCGAGGTCAAATTCAAACTTTTCCAAATCAAATCCAACCTTTTCCAAATCATATTCAACCTTTTCCAAGTCAAATTTAACCTTTTCCCAAACAAATTCAACCTTTTCCAAGTCAAATCCAACCTTTTCTAATCAAATTCAACCTTTTCCAAGTCAAATCCGACCTTTTCCAAATCAAATTCAACCTTTTTCAACTCAAATTCAACCTTTTCCAAATCAAATTTAACCTTTTCCCAAACAAATTCAACCTTTTCCAAGTCAAATCCAACCTTTTCCAAATCAAATTCAACCTTTTCCTTGGCCTATATCTCTCATATTTGGTACGGCAGTACCTATGCAGTTCTGATGATCTATACTATTACCTACCCAATCATGTTATTATTAATGAGGGGGCTATGTGCTACACCCACTTGGTAGAATACCCTCTACATCTAACTGTACTATATCCCCACACACCTACTTGAGCATTCTCAAACACGTTAGGTATGGCTCATGCGGGTTCTGAGCGAATAACCCACTATAATTTTCCCTTTTCTCATCCCAACAGCACCTTTTAGTTATCGGAACCCCCTTCATATAGCATCTCATTTTAAAGCTTACAATCAGACCTTTAATTTTACTATACACAAATGGTCGGCTTAGTCGAAAGTCACAGAGGAAGAAGAGTGAAAGCGGACCAATATTCCCGAAAACGGGAACCACGTTTTTCAACTTCTTTCACACATTTCCGATACTTCTAACAAAGCAAAATGAAATCTGTTTGAAACGGGACCTCCACGGATACTGGTAGAACACATTTCAAAAATAATCAGACAGATTGGTACCAGAATAAAGAAATGCAAGGTGCTTGGACATTCAAAAAAAAATCGTCCCATCCCGAATTGAGTACCTCCTCTTTCGCCATTTGTCTCGATTCCGCGTAGGTACAACGGTACATTATTATAAAAAATCTCGTTGGAATCTTACACCATGATTATTTCAATTTCAAGGTTTGTGAACGAGACTTTCGACCCGGCAGGATCTGAGTTCGAACCCTGGGAACCATCTGACTGGAAGCAGTCGCCCAGGTTCCTCGAGCACATCAACGACCGCGCCCTAAGGAGTTGGGGATCTTCCTTGAACGACCTCTGGAAGTTCCTGGGAAGGAAGATGAAAGACGACGTCCGTGTCAATTCCGACCTGTATTCGATCATTTACGTTCCAAACCCCGTCATAGTTCCCGGAGGAAGGTAAATATTTTGTATATTACTCCTAACATCGATGAAAGTTTGGGAAAATTGTAAGAATGATGTAGAAGCACGTTCTTTGTCTCTGTCTAAATGAACCCGTTTTTAGGACGTCCCACAGTAAGACTTGGGCGTCCTTATAAGATCGATCTGGGGTGAAGTTGGACAACACTCAACAGAAAAAAAAAATAACCACACAGTAATCCGTTTTAGACCATTCTGAATCCAAATCCGCGAAAAAAACCATAGGTGTATGTCTGTGTGTGTGTGTGTGTGTATGTGTGTATGTGTGTGTGTGTGTGACAAAATCTTGTGTCGTCTGCACAGGCCTTAGTTCTCAACCGATTTTCCTGGTTCTTTTTTTGTTCGACGCGGAAAACTATCTAGTTGTGCACTACGTCGCCGGAATTTCGAATTTTGCCTTTTAAGGGGGGGAAAGGGGGGGTTAATGCTCAAAAAACGTGCATTTTTGGGCATAATCTTGTGTCGTCTGCCCAGGCCTTAGTTCTCAACCGATTTTTGTGGTTCTTTTTTTGTTCGACGCGGAAAACTATCTAGTTGTGCACTACGGCGCCGGAATTTCGAATTTTGCCTTTTAAGGGGGGGAAAGGGGGGGTTAATGCTTAAAAAACTTGCGTTTGCGGGAATAATCCTGTAAAATTTGCCCAGGCCTCAATTTCCAACCGATTAGTGAGTTTCTTTTTTTGTTTGACTCAAATAACTTCCGAGTTGTACATAATTTCACCCGAGTACCAAAATTCGCAAGGGGGGGGGGGGTGTAGTGGGGGGATAATATTCACAAAATATCCGATTTTTCAAAATTTCGGTTCCTTTACTGCTTACTAATTGTACCCAAGCTTTGAAATTGAGGAAAAATTCTCATTATACCTCCGGGTTTTCATGAATTATTCTCTGTAGCACCAAGGAAATAATAGTGGTGCCACCATGGTGCCAGGACATGGTGCCATGATGCCATAAGTAAACCGCTTATTTCTTTTTTTTTTGTGTTTCACCTTGAATACGGATGTGAACCTCGACGGACCGCCTACTAAAACTAATAGATGAAAGTGCAATGTTACGACGTATTCCCCCTTTGGTGCCAGACTGGCACCATTGGTGGTGGTTGGGGGGGGGGGGGGTGAACTCGAATTCGCATGTTGGGTATCGTAGATCATGGATTTTAAAAATTTTAAAAGAGCATTTAATGCTCTTCGGATTCTAGGCTCCCATGCCGCTAGAAATGTTTTGGTAGATAATGGTGAGGGGGGGGTCACTATTTCTTGCCTAAAGTAATAAACCAAATTACATCGAGTGAAACAGTTTTATCGCTTACCAACTGGTTAACTGATCTAATGCTTATCCAATGGGACGTCCCCTGGAATGCATGCATTACTAAACAATATGTTTTTTTTAAGTTTCATTTGTGAAACTTTCGGGAAAATGCAAAAAACTGTCCCAAATCGTCAAAACGGTTAAAACAACCCATTTTTTGAACATTTCAAAAGGAGGATTGTAGAGTAGAGGATTGTAGGATTGTAGGATTGTTGGAGTATTGGATTGTAGGATTGTAGGATTGTAGAGGATTGTAGAGTATTGGATTGTAGGATTGTAGAGTATTGGATTGTAGGATTGTAGGATTGTTGGAGTATTGGATTGTAGGATGGTAGAGGATTGTAGAGTATTGGATTGTAGGATTTTAGGATTGTAGAGTATTGGATTGTAGGATTGTAGGATTGGATTTTATTGGATTGGATTGTATTGGATTGTAGGATTGTAGAGTATTTAGCTGTATTTGGATGTTTATTATCCAAATACAGCTAAATACTCTACAATCCTCCGGAATTTTTCAGATTTTTTCAGCAAGAGAAAGTGTATCAAATTGCAGTTTGAAATGCAATCACATACCCCCTTTTAAAAAAATCGAATTTTCAGGACTGAAATCATCACAAACAGCTTTATCATTGAATGAAACATATTTTGATGGAGACATGTACATAAAACATCATAACATAAAATATTTATAAGATCAGTTTATTATTTGGCCAACGTGAAATGTTGAAAATGTTCTTCAGGAATCCAATTTCTTCAACCTCTCTAGGTCAGCTAATTTGAAGGGGTTGATGGGAGTCCGGCAATTCACAGAATGAATTTTTGAGCATTGCTGCAAGTCATAACAATAATGGGGAGGATTTTTGAGGTGAATGATGTACAGCCGATCTACTAAGCGCAGTCTTCTTTTGATGAGAGCGGAATCACGATAGCACGAGAGAAATCTATGCTCCTTACATGGAAAAATTGTTCGTTTTGTTGAATTTTGCTTCCGAGGTAGCGGAAGCTTTGTTTTCACTTTTCAAGAAAGAAAAAACGCTGCAAATTATTACACAATGGTTTAATATTTTTTATTTTTCTATGTAGATCACTCGTCTGCAAAGCCACCAACCATCCAACATGAAGAAAAACATCGATCGCATTTCGGTCAACTTTAATTTGAACGGAGATTAGGCGTCTTTTGCGATTCGGCGTCTTTTGCGATTCACACTCGTGTTTCTGATTTATCGTACGTCCAAACTTTAAATTCTCGTAGTGAGCGAACGGTTTGTTCTACAGAGCTACGGGTGGTCTCAAAAAATTCTATAGAATCTCAAATTGAAGGAAAAACAATACCTTTATATCAACATTTTTTGAGTTAGGGCGCTTTCAAAATTTCAAAATTGATTTTGGAACCCTTAAAAGTGACCTACATCAACCAAAATCTTCGGGGCACAACTATACCCCAAATGGAGCCTACATACCAAATTTCATCAAAATTGGTCAATGCTAAGTGGCAAAAGTGCCGCGTACGACGGACGGACGGCCAAATTTTTATTCGATTTTTGGATTCTACGTACCTTGAAACGTAAACCATCAAATTTTGAGGGGGTGTTAAAATTTTTTTCTTCTTGGTCGATTCCAAAGGTTCATTATTGAAAATAATAAACCAAAAATGTTCTCCAAAATCAAAATTTCCACTCGCGTTTTACGTTTCAGACCTTCCTGAACAATTTTGGTTCCGTGTTTGTCTGTCTGTAATGAAATCCTTGCCACAGCCATAACTTCTACATTTATCATCCGATTCTGATGAAATTTTCTGTGATTGTGCGGGTGGGCGTGTAGATGGTCCCCTGTGAAAATCATCACCCCCGGATTGATAGTAGCCGCTGCACTTACGCAAATGTGAATTCCTTGCCACAGCTATAACTTCTACATTTCCCATCGGATTTGGATAAAATGTTCAGGAATTGTGGGAGTTGGGATGATGATGGTCCCCTATGAAAATCATGCCCCCAAATTGAAAGTATTTCGTGCGCATGCGTAAACGTGAAATCCTTGTCACAGCCATAACTTCTACATTTCGCATCAATGTTCGGAGATTGTGCGGGTGGGCGTGTAGATGGTCCCCAATGAGGGTAGTGGAAGGTACATAGAGATTGATGTTTTGAGAGTAACTACTATGCATCTGGTCATCTGTACAGTCGGGTTATGGATACGAGGAAGCTACGTGCCACACCCACTTGGAATTTTTGTCTTGATTATGGCGAGATGGAGATTCAAAAGGAAGTGATTTTGGTTTACTATTGTCATGCTGCATGAATGGACTCTTTTATAATTCCAGATGATCCGCAACATTCATCTATTCTCTTTGTGTATTGTAGGTTTCGAGAGTTCTATTACTGGGATTCCTACTGGATTGTGAGAGGTCTCCTGTTGTCCGAGATGTACGGCACTGTCAAGGGTATGCTGGAGAACTTCATGTCGATCGTCGAACGCTATGGCTTCATACCCAATGGAGGTAACGATAACGCGTACTTTCCACCTATAATGATTGAGATGCGTATAATTTACTTTCGAATTGATTTGGTTGACAAATTTCTAACAATTATAACTAGGAACTATCTCAGTTGTTTCAAGCAAAAGGCAAATACTTGCAGAACTTGGCAAGTACCTGAAAAGACATGAAGTGTGCATATTAATTTATTTCCATCCAAAAATTACAGAAAAAGATACAGGATGATTAACCTACATGATTAACATACTATATAAAACTTCTAATTCATAATAATGCTCTGTTATATTTATACTAGCTGAAAAGCCTGTTAAAAGCAGGCAAGAACAAATCGTAGATGAACACATAATTTATTGAAAGAAAAAAATTGTATGTCACGGCCTGGAATCGAACCCCCGTCCCCCACGTTCGTACGACATGCTTACGTAGGTACGGTTGGGGTTTTATGTAATTAGATACTATAATTACGAACATAAAATAACATATAAAGCTTCTGACACACTTTGATAATCTAAACTCATGGAAATTAATTTTCCTCATGGGCACTAGCCCGAGATGGAGAATGAGTATATTTTTTCTTAATTTATTTATTTACTTTTCTTTAATTCACTACTATTTGTTGTTTATCTACCATCTGCATGCCCACTGGTAAAAAAATTATTCATAAAATACTTTTTAAGTTCTATTTTTATTTTATTTGGCGATTTTTCCAAGATTTGAAGAAGGTTTATCCTGCTTTCTTTCGGCAAGTTATTAAAAAATAAAATACCCCGATACGTGAAAAAATTTTGCGCGGCGGTCGTCTCCAATCTCGGGGTATCCAAAAAGTACCCTTGAGAAAAGCGTGTTCGCAGTGCCTGCTGTGGAAAAGAATATAGTTTTGCTTTAAATAGTTGCTTAACAGCACTCCTATTGTAAAAATCGCCAATCTTGAGCAGTTTAAACTTTTGGAAAAGTGGTGCCGTGTGCTCCCTCCATTCTATTTTTGGGTGACTGCTACTCTTTGCATGGTTGTCCCACCACCTCATATTGGCAAACCTTACAACAGTATCGACTGAACGAGAGCACAATAGACTTGTCTCATAATGGTAGACCACACAGGTCTTCTCAATAAAGAAAACACGCACATACATTTTCTCAATTTTTCAATTAGAGAGTTTATATGCTGCTCCCACTTCAAAAAATTATCACTGCAAACCCCCAGGTATTTTATACGTGTGGAGCGCACTAGGGTTTTAGAACCACTACACTTCTGACTCGCACAATAAACTTCGTGCATTTTAAGTGTCATGTCATCCGAGGGCAAACTAGTTTTTGACCAGGCAGAAGAACATAGATATTTATTCATACTACACCAAAGGATCAAAATCGATCCAAAGTCACTAAGATAGCCTTCGGCTTCAAAAACAACTGCAGGCACCAACTCATATATAACATTGAGAATTTTTCTCTCGCAGGCCGAGTATACTACCTGATGAGATCCCAACCACCTCTTCTGACTGCCATGGTCGACTCTTACATCCAAGCAACCAATGACTACGAGTTTCTGGACAGGCATATCGGCACCCTGGAAAAGGAACTGGAGTTTTGGATGAACAACCACACCACTCTCGTGGAAAAAGACGGAAGGGAATACAAGATGGCTCGTTACTACGACGTAAGTTCTGGACCACGCCCCGAGTCCTACAGGGAGGACATCCATACAGCAGCTATATTCAAGACCGAAGAAGAAAAAGACGCTTTCTACTCTCAGCTCAAAGCTGCAGCTGAGTCAGGATGGGACTTTTCTTCCCGGTAAGAATAAAATAATACGTCTCTAATATGTCTCCACCCCAGGGTAGCAAATTCGATTGTTTTTGAACAGCTACAAAAATCATCATGCTTGAAATGCTTGTGCTACGATGGTACAAAAAGACATAGTGACCTTTCAGAGTTACGCTTACGATAAAAACTTGCATCATAAAAGTGTTCCTTATCTGACGATAATTTTCATCGCATT
The DNA here is from genome assembly GCA_009739505.2 of Apolygus lucorum. Taxonomy (NCBI): domain Eukaryota; kingdom Metazoa; phylum Arthropoda; class Insecta; order Hemiptera; family Miridae; genus Apolygus; species Apolygus lucorum. The sequence goes on from CM019180.2 coordinate 39,734,531, forward strand.
TTGTTTTTCAGCTGGTTCATCCTGAACGGTACCAATCAAGGTAATCTGACGAGCACCAAAGTGAAGAAGATCATTCCCGTCGACCTCAACGCTATTATCTACTGGAATGCCGACCTCTTGAGCAAGTTCTACAAGAAGCTGAAGAACACGGATAAAGCGATTCAGTACGGTATACTGGCGGCTGAATGGTTGGAAGCAGTGGAGAATGTTTTGTGGCACGAAGAAGTGGGCGCTTGGCTCGACTATGATTTGATAAACCAGGTTAGAAGATACCAACATACATACCTGTCATTTGTCATATATTATGTGAATATAGAACTAGCACGTCAAAAATGTTACTTTCGAGGAATCGTACGTGATTCAGCAGTTCAAATGTGATTTTACCCTCTGACGCTGGTGCGGGTTAGATTAAACCCAAAGGGCTGGTTAGAAGCATCCTAATCCCCCCCACTCTTTTTCTGGCGGCCGTGAGGGCCAGGTACCCTACCGGTAAGTACTGAGGGGTACGCGGAAGCGGCCTCATCGTTTTGGTATGTCATCTGTTTTTCGGAGGGAAGTTATTGTGCAGCAAGTCAGAAGCTGGGTTGGCCTCAACCCTACAGTAGCAAGAAAGTTATACTTTTTTCTCTTCCTTCGTCAATGGAAATACAGGGAACTATGAAGCTGTTTATCATATTATTGACATCGAAATGTGATTCCAACCGTTGTTGATGCATGTTTTACGATCCGCCCCCTCCCACCCTCTCTTCACTACACATCATTCACTGGGAATGTCTGTTTATACCAAGTTTATACCATTTTCCTCCTACTACTTATAAGTACCTACCTATTCCAAGAATGGTGAATTTCACCATGTCGGAATTTCCTATTTTTGACCCCAAAATCGGATTCAGCACCTCGGAAAACCTCCTAAGGCAAACTTTCAGCCCGAACTTCCTAATTTACGAATAAACAAAACAGTGTAGAAAATACGAATGTTTGAAAAAACCAGGAAAATGACGTCATCCTGGAATAGTTCATTTACGGCCGCTTGAAGCGCTGAGATCAAGAAATCTATAGCCCCCAGATGCAAAATTTCACGAAACAGTAAAGTTCGAAATCGAAAAACTGAAGAAAAAAATAGAAAAAGCAAGATGGGGAAAATTAGGTTTCCCCTGTTCTTGTTTGATAACTTTTCTCTTAGAAAACTCGATTTCGTCGTCCCAATGGGCAACACTGGGAGGAGACAGCGATACAAACAGCCCAATCAGCGGGCGTTCCCGCTTCACGTCAGTTTTCCCGATTAGTTTGGAAATCAAAAATTTTGGTTGTCTCCCAAAAATAACAGGAGACTTATTTTCCGAAATCAGCCCGATTTTCATCTAACCCACACCATTAGGTATTCAGGAAAAATGCAAACAGAATTCGGTGAAATTCCTCATTACTGTAAATGCATGGCTGCAGTCCAGAGGACGAGTGAGCGCATTGGTTCACCCTTTTAAGGTAAGTGCACACTAGAGGTCAAAATGGTTGCATTTGACGAAGGGAAAAAACGCCTTGAGAAATGCGCTCTGCCTCAACTGCAGTGTGCGCACCTCCAATTAAATCCCATTGAAATTATCCCGGCCCAGTGTGCGCTTAGCTTAAACGGTCAAAAAGGGAGGAGGGGAAGATTGAAATATTAAAATTGTTGGGTGATTTTTGGGACTACCGCCTATCTCTCGAGTAATTAACATATATGTTCCGTAGTGAAAAGAAGTCATTTTTCTAAGATTCTACTGTACAAAAATAATGTGAATTGTTTATAATGCCCTCAGGAATAAAAACGCATTATTTGAGCAAATAAAGCTGTTTTAGGTTTAGCTGTTTAGTTTTTTTTTTAAATCCTCTAAAAACGTATGCTGGGTTGAATCCAACCTGACCGTAGCATTCATGTCCTCGAGGTCCACTAGGAGGGTTAACCCTACGACCTCACACAGGGGTACAGCTGTACCCCACTGTTCCTATTTTTGGGTGCACTTCCGCCAGAAAAAAAAAACTGTTTGGGGTACAAAGTTACCCCAGTATGAATCCCTAGAAACGTTATAGGTAAATTTTGGATCTTCACTGTTCCGAGCCACCATGTCACAATAATAGGGTGTGCGCCTGGGTAGGAAAACTGTTTATTGTTATTTTTAATCTAAGGTAGACCTCATTCTGAGAATTTTGGTACCAACAGCGACCTTCTAGCGTGTGTAAATCTTTTCCTATGTATGTTTAAAGTTTCGACCGTTTATGACGTCACAGTGGGCTGGGGGGTCCCGCCCAGGCGAGAGGGGCGCGTGACGTCATAAACGGTCGAAACTTAAAACATTCATAGGAAAAGATTTACGCACGCTAGAAGGTAGCAGTTGGTGCCAAAATTCTCAGGATGTAGTCTACTTTCGATAAAAAAAAATCTAAAAAAAAATCAAGGCGCACCCCTCATTTGTTGGTGAGGAGGTGAAAGTGCCACGGAGGTTACATGACACCACAGCTGATGCAGAATTGGAGGTTGGTGCCCTATCATTTGGGGATGGTCCCTTTTGAATTGGTAGGAGGCTGTGGAAGGGGGGTGGAGTTGCCACGGAGGTTACATGACACCACAAATGATGCAGAATTGGAGGGTGGTTCCCTATGAATTGGGGATGGTCTCTTTTGAATGGTAGAATGACCCCCTATGAATTGGACGGAGGTGGGGGAAGGAGGTGGAGTTGCCACGGAGGTTACATCCTAATGAGAGGATGGTCCCCTATGAATTGGGAGGTGGTCCCTTATGAATTGGGAGATGGAGGACAAAGGGGGGTGGAGTTGCCACGGAGGTTACATGACACCACAGAGCACTGATACGGAATTGGAGGGTGGTTGGGGAAGGGGGTCAAGTTGACATGGAGGTTACATGACACCACATAGCACTGCTGCCGAGATGCCTAGTAACTGTGCCAGAACCGCCCTTTTTACCCCACTACAATTTCTACGTAACAATATTGCGCATGACCTTTATTGGAAAGAAGGGAACGCTCAGAAGTAGCAGAATAGGGGTTCAAGTGCATCACAGAAGGGTGATCTTTGGGGTGGTAGAATAAGGAAACTACTCATTGGATTTGGATCCCAATTTTTTCCTCCAACTCAGAATAATTTCATTTAAAAATGGCAGCAGACACAAGATTTTAATTTTTTGTAAGTTGGGGTATATTTGTACCCCTGTGTGAGCTCCATGTCACAAAAACTTATGTGAGACCTCCTAGGGTTAAACACAAACACTGTTAATTTGACATAATTTTGTTACATACGATAGACCTGCTAAACGAATACATCATAATTGTAAATTAGGTACGAAGACATAGAGATTGAACCCGCGTATTGGTGTAAAGGGTTAAAAAGCAATTATTTCATGGAAAATACATCAAATTTTGATGAGAATTGTTTCTTTCAGATGAAAAGGGATTACTTCTACCCCTCTAATTTGGCACCTTTGTGGACGGGGTGTTACGACCCAGCTCGGAAGGCCTATTACCTCGGTCACCTCATGGAGTACCTCCGAAGGAGTAAAGTGATGGTGAACGAAGGCGCTCTTCCCACGACGTTGGAGCACTCAGGAGAGCAATGGGACTACCCCAACGCCTGGCCTCCCCTTCAGCACATGGTCATCATGGGCCTCGACAGCACCGGAGATGAGTACGCCAAGGACCTGGCGTTCGACATCGCTGAGCGCTGGGTGCGCAGCAACTATCGAGCCTTCAACGAGACAAACGCCATGTTCGAGAAGTACGACGCGACGGTCGTCGGGGGACATGGAGGCGGCGGAGAGTACGAAGTTCAACTTGGATTCGGCTGGTCGAACGGCGTCATCATGGAGCTCCTCGCCAAGTACGGCGATCGCCTCACCGCCAATGAAGTCTTTGGTTCGGAAGAACTCGTCAGTTCTGCACAGATCAATTCTCCCGTCTCGCCTCAGGTCAGTACTCCCATCTTAGTGGTAATTTCTAGCTATATTGTCCACAGATTCCACATTATCTTCAAAACTTGTTCATCTAACACAATATTTCAGATTACAGTTCGCTCAATTGACAAGTTCATTTCAAAAAATTGTGTGTTTTCAGGAAAAGTGCGTCCAGTTCGAATTTAGATAACTCAAATTTAGTAGGTACATTATCATTATACACATTCACCGTAATTGCCTTAGACGCTAGGCACGAAATTGGCATGGGTGTGAGATCACTTCTTCATGCACATCACGACGATAAAGTCATCTGCCACACACGCCTCTTGGCACTTATTCTCACACGATACAGTGCCAACGCTACTGTAGTACAAACACGTCACGTTTGAGCCCTACGTTTCTTCCCTCAACACGTACCAAAACACCATCAGCATTGTACTTGCGAAACTATGAATGTCTATCTTTCCGTGGCACAGGGCGATATGGAAAGTAACCAATACATGCAGATTTGCTGTTGGCCTAATTAGAAATACAGGGTGTTACATTTTAAAACGGTCGCATGCCAGGAATCGATTCTACAGCTCATTTCCAGAAAAAAATGTTCCCCTCGTAATTCCTTTTTAGAGGCTTCGTTTTCGAGTTATTTCAATTTTAAGATTTTTTCGTGATTTTGACCATATTTCAGTAAAACAGCTATAACTCCCTGAATTTTCCTGAAAACTCTAATCTGATTACACCGTTGGAAAGAGCGTAAAATTTCCTAACTTCTTGACGGAAAAAAATCCATATTTACGTTGATGGGTGAATGGAGTGACCATGTTTTCGATGTTTGTTTGGAGTCTAATATTCAATTCATTATTGTCTTTGGTACATGTTTCGGCAAATACAAACAAAGCTGCTATGCAGTAGAATAAAAATCTACATTGCGTATATACTTACATTACATGTATTATATATTTTTTGTTCTTTTATATTTAAGTACCTAGTTGTATTTATAACTCATTTAATCTAATTATAAAAATTTTTTTAGGCTGATGAAGGCAACGATGTATTTGCCGAAACATGTACCAAAGACAATAATAAATTGAATATTAGACTCCAAACAAACATCGAAATCCATATTTAAAATTGGAAAAACGGGTGAAAATTGGACTTAAAAAGAAAAACTGTTAAAATCTTGAGAATCATAACTTTTTTCAAACGCTCATAGGTTCCGTAATTCGGCATGTGAATTTTTACCTGAAAGTCCTAAAAGATGCGCAACAATCTCAGCTTTCCAACGGTCTAGTCATTTTCATTTGTAAAGTAGGATTTATTACAGAAATATGCGTTTGAACGCGGAAAAACGAGAATTTTACCAACAAAATCAGCGCTCCTGCTAAGGCGATTTGAGGGGTTTCGGGAGGTCCTTGCAGTCTCCTTCGCCTCCCGTCCGCCCCATATCGGCGAAACCCTCAGATCGCCTTAGCAGGAGCGCAGATTCCGTTCAAAAAATTCACGGTTTTCCGCGTTCAACACAAATTTCTGTAATAAATCCTACTTTAAAATTGAAAAGGACTAGACCTCTGGAAATCTGAGATTATTGTGCATCTTTTAGGCCTACAGGTAAAAATTCACGTGCCGGATTTGGGAACCTATGAGCGTTTGAAAAAAGTTAAGATTACTTCAGGTGGCTAACTCAACCCCTAAATTACTACTTAACTAATTAAAATTTCGTCTTAACTCATAAGGATGGAAAAAGAGCGATTTCTAGTTAAAACCACCTACTTTTCGGCCGCCGTTTCGAAAAATTCCAGTAAAATCAAAAATGGATACCACCACGTGATTAAGCGTCGAAAATTAATGAAAAAACATGTATCACACTTGGGGTCTACCTTTATCTCAATTTTGGCGCCATCCAGGGGTTGTGCATGTTTGCGCGCTCACTGGACGGGTTGTGCGCAACCAAAATAATCGGTTGGGGGATCCAAAACTCATGAAATTTTGAGTAGAATCCAAATCTGTAATAAAAAAAATAGGGGATCCCATTTGAAATAACAGAGTTGGTGTGCGTTGCGGACGATTGCGCAGGTGCGCAATGGCGAAAGTGTGATAGTTGAATTCCTCGCAGAAAATTAAGGGGGGTTAACGCTTGAAGTACTTTTCTACCCCCAAAACAACGGAGATAAAAATGGTGGACCATCATTCGCGGACACCCTGTAGTGTAGATCATAAATTATCTGGCACTACTTTCGGATTCTTTTGGCCGACATCAGCTTCTAAAATAACAATATTTACATGTAATAGTGCCGAAATTGATGTTTGACTAAAAAAAAAAAACGATTATGCACATTACGAGTGCGGAATAGCATTTGAACGAAAGGGTGTCTGGAGATGGTTAAATCGGAATATCGCATGAAATCAATTAAATTTTAAAAATTTAAGTTTCATGTTCTTACCTAACGTTGATTTTGTTTTGTTCATCTGCACAGGTGGCTCCTTTGGTGACGGTGCTCATTGCTCAGACGACCATTGCTGCAGCGTGTATCGGAGCTATATTCTACCTGAGGAAAGTCAATCCCACTGAAAGATACGTCAGAATACCAACTCACTGAGCGGACACCGGTGTTAAAGTGGTTAATTCATTTGTTTAGACGAGCGGAAAAGGTGGATCTGTGAGATAGTCGACACATCAACTTGAATCATGTTGATGAAGTTCCTACCTAACATCAAAATACGCGCTTGAGCCGTACGGATTCGGCTCACTATGTACCATTCCAGGTACCACCTCTTTATGAACTGCGATTGCAGTAGATTTGCTACAGGTATTGCCGGGTAGCTATGCTGATTCGTCCTGTACTGTCCGTCATTCGAAAAATGCTATTTGTTGAGTGTGAAATGATGAAACGTTCTGCTTCAGAAGGCTGAGATCCCACCATTCGGTTGAGGACTGCAAATTGTTCCCCTGCATTGAAGCAGAAAGTGTCCCGACAGAAAATTAAGTACCAATCTAATTAAGTCAGCAGATTTGCTGATAAATGAGTTTCCGTGCTGTGCGAGTAGCTCGAGTCAGCAAGGATATTCAAGGTGGCCATCTCACGGGAAACGGATGTAACCTCATCCTGCCCGTTTACGTCTAACTAGCCATTTTGTTATTTTGTTATTACGATGAGGGGGCACGCAAATTAATTAAGTAATTAATTAATACAGTAAATAATAAAGAGCAGGCGGATATAAGGAAGAGCCTCGTTGGAAAGACCGCCAATGAGGAATTTCACCGAATTTCCTGTTTTTGACCCCAAAATCGGATTCAGCACCTCGAAAAACCACCTACGGCAAACTTTCAGCCCGTACTTCCTAATTTACAAATTAACAAAACAGTGTAGAAAATATGAACGTTTAAAAAAACCGGGAGGATGACGTCAACCTGGAATAGTTCGCGTACGGCCGCTTAAAGCGCTAAGATCGTAAAATCTCACTTTTTTTCACAATTTTTTGAATCATAAATTTTGAAAAATTACAGGAGACTTATTCGGCAAAACTAACCCGATTTTCATCTATCCCACACTATTCAGGAAAAATACGAAGAGTATTCGGTGAAATTCCTCATTGAAGTAAGTGCCGAGCAAGACAAGAGTGGTGACGCCGCGGAGGACTCCTGCAGAGTAAATCTAGTTGATGGCTGCTACCAGTACTCATCTGGTATCAACTGCCGGAGATCTTGTATATCATATTTTCGCTTTTTCTCCCTCCAGGTCCAATCATGATTTATAGCATTTGATATATAACATTTACAGATTTATTTCCACTTTTTACAAATTCAATTCAACTCTCAACCAATTTAACTCATCCCAACCCTTGAACTGATCTCACTCATAAGAGAAAAAAATAACACTTTTAGCTTAGCTAATGTAACGATTCCACTGTAGCTGCGGCAGGTAAAACGAAAAACATGTACATCACGTAGTTAGCGCAATCTTGTGCAGTTACTGAAGCCTCACTTTCTCGTATAACGTCAAATAGGACCGCAGCTACAGAAGACAAGAGAAAAAATGAATGAAAAAAAAAAATGAATTTTTTGTTTTCGTCGTTAATATTTTCTTGGCTACCAAGTATTTCTTGGATTAAGCATTGGGGAGTAAGGAGGTAAAAACTTGATTGAAAATATGGATGGAATTATGGATTTCTTGATTGATAAATAATGGGAATTTATGGATGGGTTTTTGAATAAAATCACTTACTGAGGATGATCTGTGATAGCATTGTCCATTATTAAGGGGTTCTCAGTCGGTCGCCGTTCGTTCCTCGTTCCGGGTTAGTATTTCACGAAATCGAAGGCGCAAAACTTAAAAGTTGTACCTAAATTTGAAATTAAAGGATTTTAGAAATTCATTAGTGCACGGCTCTAGGGAATTGAAAAACTGAAATATTGCCGTCGGAATCATAAAAAAAGAACAATAATTGCTAGAGAAAACGCTGCAAATTATTACACATAGGTTTATTATTTTTCTATATAGATCACTCGTCTACCAAATCACCAACCATCCAATATGAAGGAAAAAAAAATAAATAAAAATAAATATAATAAAAAAAATATAAAAAAAAATAAAATAAAAATCACCAACCATCAATCGCATTTCGGTCAGCTCTAATTTGAACGGAGATTAGGCCTCTTTTGCGATTCACACTCGTGTTTTGATTTATATGTATATATATACATAAATTTCAATGTAAACCCTCAAATTTTCGTAGGAAGCGAACGGTTTGTCCTACAGAGCTCCGCGTGGTCTCAAAAAATTCTAAAAATTCTATAGAATCTTAAATGGAAGGAAAAACAATACCTTTATATCAAAATTTTTTGAGTTAGGGCGTTTTCAAAATTTCAAAATTGATTTTGGAACCCTTAGAAGTGACCTACATCAATCAAAAGCTTCGGGGCACAACTAGACCCCAAATGGAGCCTACATACCAAATTTCATCAAAATCGGTCAATGCTAAGTGGCAAAAGTGCCGCGTACGGCGGACGGCGGACGGCGTACGGCGTACGGCGGACGGACGGCCAAATTTTTATTCGATTTTTGGATTCTACGTACCTTGAAACGTAAACCATCAAATTTTGAGGGGGTGTTAAAATTTTTTTTTCTTGGTCGATTCCAAAGGTTCATTATTGAAAATAATAAACCAAAATGGGAAAAACCGTTAATTCAGTTATGTTTTTCCCATAAAATGTAGCTGAACTTGAAATTTTCAAAGATTTTAGAAATTCATTGGTGCATGGGCCTAGGGAATTGAAAAACTGAAAGATTGCCGCAGGAATCATCAAGATCGAACGATAATTGCCAGAGAAATATGGGAAAAACATGGAAAAACCCGTTTATTCAGTAGTTTTTCCCATATTTCTCTGGCAATTATCGTTCGATTTTGATGATTCCGGCGGCAATATTTCAGTTTTTCAATTCCCTAGGGCCGTGCACTAATGAATTTCTAAAATCCTTTAAAATTTAAAATTTATGTACAACTGTTTACGATTGGAACCTCTTCCGGCCGTGGAACTTCTTCAAGTTCCCTCAGAAAATCACAATAGCTGTGCTAAGGTTATACCTACTTACCCACCTACTTGTAGCCTAATACTTATAATCCTAATCAATCAGCTACTTTACATAGCCATCCCCTCTGGAGGAGAGTTGAATAGAATTTTTAAAAGGTTTAATAGCATTTGTAAAAGGTTGAATTGAATTTGTAAAAGGTTTAAATAAATCTGGAAAAAGTTGAAATAAATCTGTACATGCTACAGATGAAACTTTGCAGAACGGATACATACACACACTTTGCGATAATCTAGTGTAGTTTATACATTTAGTTAATAGTGTATACGTAACGTGATAGTAGGTAGGCAGCGACTTGTTGGTTTAGCACCCTTGGAATGAGGAGGTCGGTACCTGAATCCCTTTTCGGCGAATGGAAAAATGCGGTCTTCCAAAACGCCAGCTGGTCTGGACAAGACCATATTTTTTCATTCTAGACGTTTTTTCCCGTTTATTTTGAAAGAGTGTCAATTACATTCTGATTCGAAAACCTCTTGAATATTTACGTAGATAACTTCGGCCTACCCGTTTTTTCTTTGTTTTTTTTTTGTGTGTGTTTTTTTTTCTTGTTTTAATCGCGACTATATTACTGTAATTTATTATATGTACCTACCTTTATATTAATGTGAGTATCATTCACTCATCGCCTGTGATATCCCACTAGGTACTTGGTCACTATACCTCCCACCGCTTGTAGGTAAATTATTACTCGAACGTATTTTGCGTTGTCGTCGCACTTACGAATCTTCACGTTCAATAACTTTTGGTAAATCGTATCTCAGTAATCACTCGTAGTTTTTTCCATTCTTGAGCCCAAACAATAAGAAAACCTTGTTCTACTTAATGTATTTTTGAATCAACCTTCCAACGGTCAAATCATTTTCATTACGCACGTTCGTTTTATATTACAAATTAACAATGTAATTATTGTAAAAATGTGATAGTAGTTTATAAATTACTGTTGAATTTGGTGAGCAGTATTTTGTTTTTTAACTGAAATAATTGTGCTGTTTTGACTATTAATTTATTTATCAAACAAGAAAATCGAAAAGAAGTATTCAATTGAGTAAAGTTCTCCAAATTAAGAACAAAAGAAGCAAATTTGTTTTTTAAAGGTATTTTATAACTTCTTTATTCCTTTACTAGGAAACCACAGCCTCATAGTTCTACGTAGGGTTGAAGAATAAGCAAGCTCTTCGAACGTTGATTATGCTTAGATTCCTTTAATTGTAGTTTCCTACGAATTAAGAAGATTATTATGCATTTATTAAACAAATGCATCCATCCCTCCAGTCTGACGTGAGCTAATAAAGTTATCTGTCAACGATGACCAATATTTTAAAGTTATATTGTATCAATATAAGTATGATAAATTATTTTTGCATAGAAAAAGTTGGCAGTTTTTGAAATAATTGTCGTGATGAAGAGAATATTGACGAATATGATCTCGTCTAAACCAATAATTTATTCTTGAAAGTTCACTTTTCTTCGCCTTTTTAAAATTTTGGAATCTCAAGTTCACGAAACGAATCTGTACATAAGTAAACCTAATTTTTAACAACTTAGACTGCTCAAAAAAATTGAAGACAATTATTCGCTTGAGCAACAAATCTCAAAACCATTTTTACAGGTAATGATGTAAATAATTTTTTATTTATACGTTGGAATTAGGTTTTCATGTTGTTTCTCAATGAACTTTGTGATTCAGGAGTAACTACCCTAACTTGTTAAGTAGTAAATTTTACCGGTTCTATTTAATTTATTCGTTTTATATAATTATAATGAACTCATTGTAGTTTCTATGTTTTGATAGTTTTGTACTTTAACTGAAAGTGGAAACATTTACACGATTTTTGTTAAACACATTGTACGGTGCTTATCATATGAAAGGCTCTTGTTATGTACGTTAACTGAGCATTTCCTGACAGGCACTAAATAGAAGTTTATGTTGTAATTGTAAATTACTGTAGATCGGTAAGGGCGTAAAATAAAAGGACTTGAAACGTTTTATTACGGTACCGATCGAAATGTTACTGTAATAAATAGATTATCGTCGAAATGTTCCACAAATTGTTCGTGTAGGTGAAATCTAATGTATGTATTATGAAATAAAAGTTCTATTGTCGTCGCTTTTTAAATGGTTCTATCTTTCATTTCACACCCTCAGGTTTCTTGATAAATTTGTATACTAACTTGAGTACAATCCACTAGAAAAGGGAGTGTGGTCCACTAGGTTTTTGTTTATTAACAAAAATTACTAGCCTGCTTTCATGACAGGCTTTTAATAAACACACATCTCCAAATTTACGTATGATATTACACTAGATATCAAGTAAACCTACCCAACGAAGTAAGAAGTTTCAAAGAAGGTAGGCGAACAGAGTAAAGAACAAACAAAAACGTTCGATTTCTATCGTTTTGAAGTATACCATGAAATGGAAAATATGGAATTTCCTGATCAAGTTGAACGTACCACTTCAGCAATCTTTCAACTTTCTGACCACTTGGAATTCAGAGTTAGTAATGTGCTTTCGGATCACCAATTATGTATGATGTGGATGGTCCGGTGTGGCCGTGGTCGCTGTGGCGCGCGTTCTTTGATGGCGTGATTTGAACCAACTTCTGCGGGGGTCGTGGCTTCGAGTCTCGCCACCGACATACGTGCGTCCGGGACTCATCCTACAAACGGGCCCTAGAAATAACATTTAATACCAGGAAACCAAGGGGAAACAATTACTGTAGAAGAAAATACCTTGACAAGTGAAGCCTCTATCAAAAAACCGCGAAAATCGAGGGAGGCTGAGGACGTCGCACCCTGGAGTTCCTACCGCAAAACTGACTGAATTCACTCTGCTATGGTCCGGCGAAGAGTGGAAGAAGTACCTCAAATAGTATCAAAGAATGTCAACAGGTAGAATTGTAGGCGCCCTTGTGAACACACGAAACTCAAATAATGTGATTCAAATATCGAAATTAACTCACATAGAAAGTAAATAAGAGAAGATTAAGACTAATAATGCTTGATAAACTAATAGGTAGAATTGTATTGTAAAACATAGTGAGTAAAATTGCTTCTTTTGGTCACTTTTTTGTCTGCGTTCTTTCTGCCAGTTCGTGGTGCACTCCTGTGTTCGATCTCGTAAGCTAATAGTTTCATGTAGGCTTCCATAAGTAGCACTGCTGTCGTAAGTTGCAGCTCGTCACGTCACATCATGGCTTAGGGGTAGTAAGCCTAACTGGTCCGCCATACTGTACGAGTCGATTCTACAACTAATTTGCAACAAAAAATGTCTCTTAGCATTTTAAAGGCTTCGTTTTTTAGTTATTTTAATTTCAAACTTTTTTTCGTGATTTTGACCTAACGTCATTAAATTGGACATAACTCCTTTAGTTAGCTGTGGTAATTACAATTTGAGGATGGCGTTGGAATTTCCTATTGCATTGGTAGGTAGGTTAAAAAAAACGCTGCAAATTATTTCACAAAGGTTAATCATTTTTCTGTATAAATCACTCGTCTGCAAAGATCACAGCTTTGCCATTGTCACTATTTATTTATTTTTGAAAATTTCAACCCTTCATTTCCATTTGGTTGGTGGTAGGGGTTGAAATTTTCGAAAATGCCCTAGTAGGTAGGTAGTAGGTACCTATGGTTGGCAAGTAAAAAATAAATTAATAGAGACAATGTCAAAGCTGTGATCTTTGCAGAAGAGTGATCTATACAGGAAAATAATAAACCTTTGTTTTCGAGTTGTACTCAATTTTGCGTCCTTAGCAACCATTTATTTCCTTAGCAACTAGTAATCAATTTTCTAAATGAAGGAATTCTTTATTTCTTCGAATAGAGTGTTAAAAGAAAACTTTGTTGGTAGGTAGTGACAATGGCAAAGCTGTGTTCTTCGCTGGCGAGTGATCTGTACAGAAAAATTATAAACCTTTGTGTAATAATTTGCAGCGTTTTTAAAGTATTCTGTACGATGGATGAAATATTGAAACAACATTTTTATTGGTTCAACCAGCATCAGAAAATAATAGTATTCATACAATAAAAAGAGCATGAGTAGGAACTGTTATATCACTTGAATAAAGTTCCCCATTAATCAGTATTTCAAAAAAAAATTGAAAATATAAATCAGTTTAACAATTCCTTCTTGGAGGGATATTTTGAATCTTTTGAATGTTTTCGAGAGCAGTTTTACACTTGAAGTACGCGTCCTCGATGTCCACCAGACACTCGTAATGGTGGTTGAGGATGCAACCGATGCTCAGTATTGGGTCGCTGCTGCCCTCAGCATTTAGCTGGAAGTTGCTCGCGTGAATTATATCAGTGAGTCTCCCATTCATGTGGTTCAAGTCCGAATTCATTTGGACCATGAAATTGTACAGGTGTTCCAAAGTATCGTCCAAACATGAGCCCCGCGGCGAATCTACCTGGAGTATAACATTATATACATATTATTTGAGATGGTCTGGTTCAAACGATAATTCAAAATTAGAGCTATAATTAAGACTTGAAATTTGAATTTTTAGCGGCTTTTCCATTACTTTAACTGATTTGACAGTGACGTGATTTATAAAGAACTTAAACATAGGTATACACAGGTTGGCCACATTTCAATGTACCGGTACTTAATTTCTCTCATGATAATAAAGGAGGAAAAAATATGCAAATTATTACTCAATGGTTTATTATTTTACTACCCATCAGCATAGAACTCGGATTTTTCATTACTACTGCCTACTAGCAATAACATCGCATTCCGACAGCTGCGAGTTCCTTCATTACGAAAATCGATTCTTGGTTACTGAGGTTACTGGATGATATGAAAATTTATTCGAAGATACAAACCGGTACTTACCGGCTAACTCACTTAAAAGATTTCGTTCAGCTAAAATTTGAACGGATATTCCTCCTATTTCCGTCAATAAAGATCCTTTGCGATTCACACTCGCGTTTCTGATTTATTGTAAATCAGGGAAGAGAATGTTTTGTCCTACAGAGCTGTGAGTGATCTCATTCGACTCAAAAAAATCAATTCTATTTCAAATCAGTCAAATAACAATACCATTGTATTACGAGTTTTCGAGCTAGGGCGTTTGGAAAATTACAAATTCTATCTTCACACGTTAGAAGTTATTGAAATAACCAATAACTTCGGGGCACAACTAGACCACAAATGGAGCCGATATACCAATATTCATCAAAATTGGTCCATGAGAACTGGGCAAGAGCCGCGTACGGAGGACGAACGGGAATTTTATACTCGATCTTTGGTATCTACGAGTACGTACCTACATCGAGTAGGTATTTGCATTGAAAAGTAAATAAAATTTTGAGGGGAGTTAAAATTTTTCTTTCTCTATTCCACAGGTTAACTATTGAGAATGATAAACCAAAATGTCCGAAAATCATGCCATACGTGGTAGTTTAACTAACATCAACAAAACAGTTTTTAATCCTAAAGTTCGTTTTCCGATCGGCATCCATCTGAGACAAATGGACATTACTTCGTGATGCAGACTTTAAAAATGGCTGCCATATGAGGTAGTTTATTTCACATCAGCAAAACAATTTTTCGATCTTGTTCACTTTTTGCTCATTATCACATTCGAAAAAAATAATTAAAAATATCGTTGTTAAGAACATGGTTGTTGAGGTTCAGTCAGAGAAAAAAGAACCTCGGTTTGCTTATTATGCACATAAAGAAGTGATGCTACATTCCATTGTTATCAATCTTTGTGTGATAATTTGCAGCGATTTAGGAAATTATTTTATTTATTGTTTTACTTTTGTAGTTTGTTTGGGCTGACAAGCTTGTTTGGTATCGGCGATGTTTTCGATATTCCGAACGGCATCTTCTATCAAAATTATCTCACCGCCGATCCTGTTCAAATCAGAGTTGACTTCTACCTGCCCGAAATAAGAAAATATTTTTTTAAACCTTCTTGAGCTAAATTACGTAAGTCGTAATAATACCTATACCCATTCAGCAGGTACATTATTGTTGAGTAGTGCATGAATTTCAGGGGCCCATTGTCACCAGGAGTTAGGTAGTAACTTCCAATATTGAATGAGTTTGATGAGTAAATAAATATTTCCAAAACAATATTACTTAACTAAGCAACGATTGAGCATTTAGAAAGGTTTATATAAAATCATGTTTTCCTTCCTCCAAAATTCAGCACATGAAAATTGATTGTAGATTGTAGATGAATCCGCGGATCAGGGTGATGAAGCCCAAAGCGCTGAAGCCTGGTGGCTTATTGTGCTATTCTGCGGATTCTGTTTCTAGTCAAAGAGTCCTAGCCCTTTGGTAAGGGCCAGTAGCGGTTTGGCTAGATTTGTGCTGGGAAAAGCCTCCATGGGTATAGGTGACCCGAGGAGGTGAAACCTGCGATTTGAAAGCATTTCGCAGTCAAATATTATGTGGGAGGCTTTTTCTTCGGCCTCTCCACACAGCCAACAGAGGGTTTATTCTGGTTTACCCCAATGCGGTTGAGATGGAATCGGAGTGGAGTGAAGCCTGTTACCAGTCCAACCACTAACCTGACTTCCTTGTGGCTTAGCCGCATCAGCTCTTCTGTGGCGCTGGTGTTGGGTTTGGCCACCATACGCTTACTTAGAGCATGTCCTCTAAGGTTTGACCATCTACTAGTGGTTTCATTAGTGACCCACTGGTTTACGGTCGCTCTAAAGGAAGATTTGGGAATGCCGATGGCTGGCTCTGGACCAATGAACGGGGTTAGTGAGCCCCTTCTGGCCAGCACATCTGCTTTCTCATTTCCCATTACTCCGCTATGTCCTGCCACCCACTCCAGGGAAACCCTGTTGTGTTGCGATAGGAGGCAGAGGGTCTGGAAGCAGTCCCACACTAACTTTGAGTTAATGGAGGAAGCGGCTAAAGCCTTGATCGCAGCCTGTCTGTCCGAGAGAATGCGGATGTGAACACCGCGGTGTCCTCTCTGCAGACTTTCCCCAGCAATGACCCTAACTGCAAGTACTTCAGCCTGAAATACTGAGGCATATTTTCCCAGAGGAGCTGAGTGGCTCCATCTGGGATTAGTCCCGTAAATTCCAATCCCTGTACCATTCCCCATTTTGGATCCATCTGTATACCAGAATAGGTCGTTGGGACAGCATTGGGAGATTTGCCGCCCCTCTGATCTTATGATTGACCTGTAGGGGTGTTTCTCGGCGAAAGTTCTAGGCATAATGTCCGCCACCATGGGGTTGCACAATAGGCCCAGGATTTTGGAGTGGCCCTGGAGGTGTGACTCCCTCTACGTTCCATTCCAATTCTGCCTCAGGGCTGCCATGGCGGCCTACCCTTTTATGGGGGGAGCCCCAGGAGAATCTCCATAGCGGCAGTTGGGGTGCTGTGCATTGCTCCTGTTATGGTTAGGCAGGCCAGCCGTTGAACACTGGTTAGAGTGGAGGAGGCTCCTACCTGGCAAACTTTTGGCCACCACACCACACAGCAGTACACTAGGATGGGTCTCACCACCGCAGTATAGATCCAACGGACCATACTTGGTTTCAGTCCCCAGGTTTTCCCACATGAGCGTTTGGCCCTCATGAGAGCACTTTTACCACGATTGGCAATGTAGTCTAGGTGCTTATTCCAGGTGAGTTTGGCATCCAGGAAGACCCCTAGATACTTTACCTCTCCCTTGAATGGCACCCTAACATTGAAAAGGAGAGGTTTATTTAAGCCTCCCAGTTTCCTTTTTCTGGTGAAGGGAACAAGTGTGGTTTTGTCAGGATTTACCCTTAATCCCTCAGCCCTACACCATTCCTCCACCTTTTCCAGAGATGCCTGAGCTAGGTCTGAGACCACACTCACTGACATCCCTCTAATCAGGATCACCAAGTCATCACCGTATCCTTGGGTGTAGAAGCCACTCTCATTCAGGAGGATGAAATGATTGAAATGATGAAAATTGATTGCCGACAACACTAAAATTGATGTTCTATCAAGAAGCCAAAAATGCTCAAGCGCTTAATTTTAGAAACAATTACACTCTCTTCTGAATTTCAAGGACTTTGACTCCCTTCAATTTGACTCCCTTCAACATCCATGACTCACAGCAGTCACGTTTTAGTTGACAAGTGATATCTCGAAAAATCTGAAAAAATTAACATCATGATCGATGATGTTAATGAAAAATACTATGATTGATGTAAACAAAAATATTTTTGGGTGTTGTGAGACATGTTTAGCTAATTCTCATTAATTTAACTAAATACTGCAACTGTGAGTCATCAATGAATTCCTCCTTGCTTCCCTCCTAAGAACGAATTACGTCTCGACTTGTAGTCGATGAAGAACCGGTATGTACAAATTAGGTATGTGCTGAATACCTGCGATTGTCCGAGTTTTATGAGGCTCTTATGGAGACACTCTAGACGAGAGATGTTCTGGAACACCATCCTGTCTGTCGCATTTACCTGAGCAGTCATGTCTACAAAATCCTTTTCAGACTCCAGCAGTTCCTTCATCCACTCCTGAAGAATTCATAAATTACAAATTATATAATAGAAGTCACAGTAATGGGCTTAGTTGACGCGAGCAGGAACAACTTTCGTTACTCACTCCCGAAAAATGGGATGACTAATCTGAAGACTGTGACGATCCTACTTTTTTATAAGGAACAATCCAATTGGTTCGTTCCCGATTTGTTGGAGCTACGCCTTTAGGGATATCCGATTCATAGAGAAATATTCTCTTCAGGCCGGCTGATCAATCTAATCACTGGTTTGAAGGGGTAGGGTCGTCACACCCTCCTCTGTCTCGTATATGGGCAATTAGGTGTATTTCTCATTTGTTGAACAGATGAAAATTCAACCTATATTGTTACAAGACTAAAGTTTGAGGGAATTGGAAGGGTAATTGAAGATGGAGAGGTGGAGGAGAGGTTTCAAAAGCACATTAGCGAATTTTGCCAGAAACCTATATTTTTGGAATCTATCTGAGTAAATAGGTAAATGATGTCAAAAAAGTCTGCCAAGTGGGTGTGGCACATAGCTTCCTCGTATCCATACACCGATTATATAGATAATCCGATGCATAGTAGTTAATCTCAAAACACCAATCTCTAAGTACCTTTCACTACCCTCATAGGGGACCATCTACACGCTAATCTGGACAATCCTAGAAAATTTCATCAAATTCGGATGAAAAATGAAAATGTTATGGCTATTACAAGGATTTTACGTATGCCCATGCGCAGAGGCTTCTATAAATTTTAAGGCCTTGATTTTCATTGGAGCCCATCTACAACCTAATCCGCATAATCCCTGAAAATTTCATCGAAATCGGGTTGAAAATGTGGAAGTAATGGCTGTTACAAGGAATTCACGTTTGCGCATGCGAAGTGTCTACTATTAGTCCGAAGGTAATGATTTTCATAGAGGACCATCTAAATACTAATCTGTAACATCCCTGAACATTTCATTGAAATCGGATGGAAAATGTAGATGTTATGGCCGTTACAAGGAATTCACGTCTGCGCATGCGCAGTCGCTTATATCAGTCCAAGGATGATGATTTCCATAGGGGACCGTCTACACACCAACCCGCACAATCCCTGAAAATTTCATAGAAATCGAACAATAACTTCGTATAGTTATGCGCGTTACAATTCATGACAGACACGGAGCCAAAATTGTTCAGAAAGGTCTAAAACACAAAACGCGAGTGAAAATTTTGATTTTGGAGAACTTTTTTTTCGTCCTTGAAAAGTGAAAACAAAGCTTCCGCTACATTGGTAGACTCGGAAGCAAAATTAAACATTCAAAACATGTATATTGTCATTGTTGTGGAGAAGGAAGCAGCTAGGACGTCGTGTACTGTAACAACAGGAGTACAGAACAACGAAAATATATATTTATGGAATTTAGTTTTGTGCTGTTCTGAACCGACTCCTGGAGTTTATTTAGTTCTTTTATTTATTTATTTAGTTTATTTATTAGGTAGAAGCACCAACGTACTTGTGGAATTGTGGAACATCGAAGAATAGACCAATAAAGCTGACTGACGTACCTATTCGGTTCTTTCCTTCAACCCTACGTGTCTTTAATGAATCGAATTACATTTACACAAATATTTCCATTGATAAATACATAGTTATTTTTGTGTTGTTCTTAATAACGATTTGCTTAACCTCTGAACATCATAATTGTATTCCAACTAGGTACAAACTTACATTCATTTTTTGACTAAACTGCCCAAATGTGAATCTCCCCTCACCAGGACTTGGGGTTTGAAGTCCTTGCATTGTTCTACCTGATGAGGAAGGAACATCGTTAAATGTGATATGAAACTTTATTTGAATAGAAGCTGATATCTATTCGTCCTATTTATAGTAATAAATATAAGCATTGGGGTATTCATAAGAAAAGAGGATTGGATGTAAAGAGGTTTCGAAGCTCTCAAATACCGACAAAAGTGGAAGTGGAAGAGATGAATGAAAGGAAGTATCCCTATAGAATGACCATCAGTGCAGATAAGAGCCCCACAGATCGCGTGTGATGGTACCACGTAGCACTCCCGCCGGGATCCACACTTCGAGTAACCCCGCGGCACTTCTCCCACACCACACCCCACGCCGTGACAAGGTCGTCACCATGACCTTGATGTTTCTGGCTGTCATTGCTTTTAGCTAGGATATTGCTTGGCTTACATCTAGTCTAACATACTTTTTGCAAGTCGTATATTGTCTATTTATTCCAGGTTACATCACCTACGACCACAAATACCTACTTCGAAATTTTGGCCTGGTTAACCGTATATTCACGTATGAATTTGTAGAATAGATTTACCAAAATTACAAATAACAGGCTGTCCAGCGATTCCCCGAAAAAAAACTCCCTGAGTTTTCCTGGTTTTCCAGGGTCAACTTCCGACGATTTGCAGGGTTCTAAGTCATTTAAAACATGAATAAATGTGATAATAATTTCTCAAAACATCGGTTTTTCGAGGACATTTTGAAATCATTTTGATCATGTTCATAGGGGACCATCTGCAACCCAATTCACTCAATTCCCGAATATTTAAAAGAAATCAATGAATATTATTACCCGTTACAAAGTTACCTTCGATAGTTCGAAAAAGTTGAGAATGAACGTTGAAATCATCTAAACATGTCGGTTTGCTCGAAAGAAACGACCACTTCAAAGGCTTGTTTTCACCTTCGATTGTTCGAAAAATTCGATAATGAACGTTGAAATCATCGTAACTTATTGGTTTGCTCGAGAGAACCGACCACTTCAGAGGCTCGTTTTCACCTTCGATTGTTCGAAAAAGTCGAGAATGAACGTTGAAATCATCGAAACTTGTTGGTTTGCTCGACAGAAACGACCACTTCAAAAGCTCGTTTTCACCTTCGACTGTTTGAAAAAGTCAAGAATGAACGTTGAAATGATCGAAACTTGTTGGTTTGCTCGAGAGAAACGACCACTTCAAAGGCTTGTTTTCACCTTCGACTGTTTGAAAAAGTCGAGAATGAACGTTGAAATCATCGAAACTTTTTGTTTGCTCGTGAGAAACGACCACTTCAAAGGCTTGTTTTCGCCTTCGATTGTTTGAAAAAGTCGAGAATGAGCGTGATGATCATCACTCCCGGACTGATAGTAGCCGCTGCGCATGCGCAAACGTGAATTCCTTGTAACAGCCATAACTTCTACATTTTCCATCCGATTTCAATGATTTCCAGGGATGTTACTAAGTAGGTAGTGTTTAGATGGTCCCCTTTGAAAATCATAGAGAATGGTTTTTCATATAGGGATTTATTCATAGAGAGATGGTCCCCTGTGATAATCACAAATCCTATTCATTGCATCACTAGGCCTCAATAGCTCAGAGGTAGTGCACAGATATATCCCCCAGGGGTCCCGGGTTCGGATCCCAGCCGTGGCTAAGCATTTTTTTGATCCTATCACATACATCTACTCACTTACGTTTTTCATCCGAATTTGATGAAATCTTCTAGGATTGTCCAGATTAGCGTGTAGATGGTCCCCTGTGAGGTTAGTGAAAGGTGCTTAGAGATTGGTGTTTTGAGATCAACTACTATGCATCGGACTATCTATATAATCGGGTTATGGATACGAGGAAGCTATGTGGCACACCCACTTGGCAGACGTTTTTTCTTTGAGGTCAAAACAGTACAAGTCGAAAATTACAGCGAAAAATCAATTGTATTTGAAAATGCACCCAATTCATCTATAGTTCAACTCTAAAACAGTATTTAACACCAAAAAGTCAGAAGTACCTATGTGGAACAAGAAGTACTTAGGTAAGAAGAGCACAACCAGAACCATATGCTTACTCAAAGCTAAAATGGCCTCTCCTGAAAAATGAGGTTTTTTGACTTATACTAGTCCCCCCCCCCCTGCCTAGAATTATATTTGATTAATTACATCTTATTTCTAAATATAGATTATATTTTTAAAGATTTTAAGAAGGGAAAAATACACCGATATGGGAATCTCGATCACAACCATAATAGAAAATGATGTAACTCGCCAAACATTGTTTTTTGCAACCTGCTAACCTGAAGACGCAGTCCCGCACAACTGGACTGTCTTGCTGGTGATTCCTGAGTTTAGTCTCTCTTCCTCACTTCTTGCCTTATTCTGCTTCACTTTCTTATCTCCGTTATCTATTTTATCACGTAACGATAACAGCTTCAAGTTTCAATTTTCCGGACACATCAAGTTTTTGCTTCTTTCTGTTCAGAAAACACTCAAATCTTCTCGTCAATTCCAAATTTCCTAACGAGCAGAATATACATTTTTGGTACGGGTGTTACGGTTTTCAATTATCTCAACATTAATTTGCCGTATCTTTATTCGAACGCGATATTTCCCAGTTGCTATTGAGATCACTCATGACATAATAAACTGTGTAGAGGTGAACTCAATTTTTAATCGAACATTATTGATTCATTATCGCCCAAACATTACCTACTATCTCCACAGTGATGTTGGTGAGGGTTTTATCCATCAGTATCGGCTCCACCCTGCTCCGAGGCACTTGCAATCACATCTCATCGTAATATTTTTCATTCATTTAGCTGTACATTTAGCTTTGCATGGGCCTAAGTTTACCTTTTCTCCTGCACACTGAGTACCTATGTATTTGACGCTCTACATCCCCATTAACCCCATGAGATATTGCGAGTACTTAAATTTGACTTTAACAAGTTATAATATCATAGTCACCTATTTGTCTTCATCAACAGTTGAGACAAATGCAAAATCTGAGATTTAATAATCACGTACCTACTGGATTGTGGTTTGGTAGAGAGGAAAATTTCCTGGTGTATTTAATACACCAGCCACAATTCAGTAGCGAACATTGGTGGAAAACACTAATATCTCACAACTTTACTAACTAGATATATAATTTGAATTTCTCGTGGGGTGAATAAAGTAAGTAAAGTAAAGTAAAGTAAAGTAAGCAACCATTTCAGGTTGAATTTTCGTCCGACTGCCATTCTTGGCGTCGCGGACGTCATCAGCTGTCTCCCTAAGGGGAGATCAGAATTTGTTCTGATGATTTCGCTCATGGCTTCCCAAACATCACCGCCCTGGGTTGGAACGAGAGATTGCCGATCGTCTAATAGACAGAAAACTTGCTGCTGGCGACCAGACTCGAACGCGCGTCCCCGCAAGACGGTTCTTATCTTATCACCGCAGTCAGGTACACTGTCCACTAGACCACCGACGCCCTCTCGTGGGGTGAATATTGCTCTCAATGTCCTCAACCTCCTAACAACATATGGGTTCACTTTCTTGTAGGGATGTCCGATACTTCAAAAGTATCGATATAATATCGCATCGATACATCTAGAAAGTATCGATACGATACTTTCAAACAAATGGGTGAAATTGTCGTTTATGTTTCTCTCCATCAGTGTGACATCTCTCAATCGCGAGGATAATAATATAGAATAAACAAAACAATAAATCACTCATTTTTTAATTTAATTTTTTTTTGTTTTTTTTTTTTGTTTGTTTTTTGTCTAGGCACTTGTTTTTGTATTGCACTTAGTTGGGTTAACATTTTGGTGGTCCTTCCTAGATCATGGAGGAAAGCAGGTTATCATAAAGAGCTGGAGGTGGAGGTACATCATCTTTGTTTAATTTGTTAAAGTGGGTTGGTCTCCCCAACAATCTACGTAGAGATAGAGGTACTGTCAAGTAGGTACCTTCATGTCGTAGGTGTTGAAACAGATAAAATGTGAGAGGAATTAAAGTATCGCCACCGATACTGGAAAAAAAGTATCGATTCTACGATATATATCAGAAAAAAGAAGTTTCGATATGTATCGATACTTTTTTCAAAAAGTATTGATAATTTTAAGTATCGATACTTAGAAGTATGTCCCCCGATACTTTGGGGACATCCCCACTTTCTTGTTCCCAGATGCCAATGTGAACTAGGGATGGGCGATAGTCGATAGTTCAGCACTATCGATTAAATTCTATCGAGTTTTTTGATAGTGGCTCTCCCTATTCCAAACCTACATGTCCGATGAAGAATTTAATGTAATTTAATTGAATTATCTATTACTTGCGGGATTCAGTATATTTGTAAGATTACACAAAGATTTCAAACAAAAAATGTATAAAAATAATTTCCAGTTTACTGTATAAGAATAATTTTCAGTTTGCATTGCTCCTAGAGCAATTCAACATATTGCCTGAAGAGAGATAGGGAGAGAATTAGAAGGTAAGAGGTAAAGTCGATACCACGAATATTGTGTCTTTGCACAAGTGGTGAATGACACGAGCCTCAACTTAGAGAATACCCGTGAATTGACGAGTTCTTTCTCATAGAATTCCCGGAGTTGAGGCTGCACCACTCGTCTCAGTAATATCACAGCTCTCCAAATGCTGAGATTTCCAAATACAAAAGTAAATGTCTATCGATAGTGGTGAACTATCGATATTTCGATAGTAACTGTCGACTATCGCCCATCCCTAATGTGAACCCACCTCAAAACGTTTACTGAAATTTTCCTAGTTTTACCTCTGACTCATTGATTGCAGGTTTACTGTAAAACGTCTGAAGTCACAGGCGAGCAACATGGATGGTGTGAAAGGCCTCCTCATCGATATCAGTGGAGTCCTGAAAGATGGGGATGTTGTTATCGATGGATCTGTTGCTGCAATTAAAAAGTAGGTTTTCTAGGTTAAAGAGGTTGTATAAGCCATTGGAGAAGTAAGTTAAACCCACTTAAGCTGGGCTCACATAGGTGCGTGAAGTCCATAATGGGTAATGTGCAAAAAGAGAAGTGGGGATGTTCCGTAATGCAGAAAAGAGCGTTCACATGGCTGAATGATTACGCAGAAGCGCGCAGTACATTCTGCACAGAACTGTTTCCAAGCCAAAACAATGATTCTGGTTGTTTTGTCAATAAACTGTCTGTGAACAAATGACGAGACTTTGTTACGAAGTTTACCGAAGTTTGTCGAAGTTCATCTAATGCGTAAAAGAATATTTTACGCATTAGATTGGATATATTATATCCAATTTTTAAAAACCATACACTTTGCTCTGAAAGTCGACGCAAAAATCAGTCCTGCCCCCTCAATTGGCTCCAGCCAATAGCATCCAATTACTCACTATATATTACGGACGTTACACACCTATGTGAACCAAGCTTAGTCCTTTGTGAAATGAGCATTCAATTCATTATAAACAACATCCGGTAGATACCTACTTTCTCACTGGTCTCATCTTTCTATGTATGGTAAGTATCTACTTACATCCCAACATATGAGAAACTACTTTTACTACCAGCTTTTACCACTGGGAATTGGCGCCTCCTCGACAGATACCGTCTAGCGTCAGAGATGGGTGAAAGATTTGGCTATCCTATCAGGTACATAATGCAAACTTCAGACCAATCTGATAATATCATCCTCAATCTGGGAATTGTTGCATTTACCAACGAAGTTGGAAATACAATCGTGCCACTCCGCAAGGTCTCACCCTTATAAGCGGGGCTTGCCGATGTCAGTAGTACACTCCATTCTGCTGTATGGAGTTGAGGTATTGGGTTAATGCACGGAATCTGGCTAATGAGGAATTTCACCATGTCGGAATTTCCTATTTTTGACCCCAAAATCGGATTCAGCACCTCGAAAAACCTCCTATGGCAAACTTTCAGCCCGAACTTCCTAATTTGCGAATAAACAAAACAGTGTAGAAAAGACGAATGTTTAAAAAAAACCGGGAAAATGACGTCATCCTGGAATAGTTCATTTATGGCCGCTTGAAGCGCTGAGATCGAGAAATCTATAGTCTTCAGATGCAAAATTTCATGAAACAGTAAAGTTCGAAATCGAAAAACTGAAGAAAAAATAGAAAAAGCAAGATGGGGAAAATTAGGTTTTCCCTGTTTTTGTTTGATAATTTTTCTCTTAGAAAACAGGATTTCGTCGTCCCAATGGGCAACACTGGGAGGAGACGGCGATCTGAACAGCCCAATCAGTGTTCCCGCTTCACGTCTGTTTTCCCGGTTAGTTTTGAAATCAAAAATTTTGATTGTCTCCCAAAAATAACAGGAGACTTATTTTCCGAAATCAGCCCTATTTTCATCTATCCCACACTATTAACTATTCAGGGAAAATGCAAACAGAATTCGGTGAAATTCCTCATTACTGTAAATGCATGGCTGCAGTCCAGAGGACGACTGAGCGCATTGGTTCACCCTTTTAAGGTAAGTGCACACTAGAGGTCAAAATGGTTGCATTTGACGAAGGGAAAAAACGCCTTGAGAAATGCGCTCTGCCTCAACTGCAGTGTGCGCACCTCCAATTAAATCCCATTGAAATTATCCCGGCCCAGTGTGCGCTTAGCTTAAACGGTCAAAAAAGAGGTTCAGAGGAAGAAAGAAAGAGGAGGCTCAAAGACAAGTAGCATTGTTGGCAGGGATGCTGGATGGTAGAAACTAAAGGGAGTTCCTACCTGGTATGAAAGAAAACGCTGGCAAGTGTGGTCACAGTTTCTTACAGCAACAGGCTTTTTCGTGAGTATCCGTACAAAATGGGAATAATGAGCTCCCAGTTTGCATTCTCTGTCCTCAGGTAGCGCCTTTCGTCCATTGAAGGAGAGTGAGTCTACATATTGACAAGCACGTGTGCTACTTATTGCTGACTTTTTGGTATAGGCACTCATGACTCTGTCTGAGGATTTTTCTCAGTAAATGTAAGATTCGCATGTTTTCAGCTTATGACAGGTTTCTACTGCACAACGCCAAAATGACTGACAAATCAAACCACTTCTTCAGCTTTCAAGCTTGATCAGGTTTCTTGTCCCTTTGTGTAGTTCACTAAGTTATTCCCTCAAAATTGTGAGTACAGTAGCAACTATTGGAGGGTTGGTGTAGGAGGTTGCTTTAGTGCTCACCCTGGTAAGTGTAAAAGCAATTGGTACATAGAACGAACATCTAAACCTCACCAGCAGCATTAGTTCATATATCCTCCGCTATGGATAGTAGTGTTTTTTTCTTTGAATCAGATGAGATAAGCTCAGGAACCTTTTTTGATGAAGCTGGCAATGTGAAGCAGCTGATTCAAGGTAAAAACGCTTTACTATCCCTAGCGGAGGATACATGAATGTGTGCATAGTATAAACCTTCCTTTCATATGTACAACGTAGTTACCTGTATAATTACCTGACACTGCAACGCACCATTATCCAACCTCATTTTATTTTTCAGGTTGCAGTCGGCGAATTTCCCTTTCAGATTGGTCACCAATGAAACTCTCAAACCTAGGAAAACCATCCTTTCGACGCTGAGCATGTTGGGATATAATATTGATGAGAAAATTTTGTTCTCTCCTGTGCCTGCAACTGTGGAAATCCTGAAACGTGAAAATCTGAGACCCCACCTCCTCGTTCATCCTAGGGTAAACCTTACAACGTTTTCCAATATTTCATCGCTACGTATTTATAAGTTACCTCGATTGGAGAATTTGCCTCAATTTTAGATTCTGTTATTTCAAGACAATTCCTACAACAGAGCCCTAGAATAACGTTTAACACCAGGAATAACCAAGGGAAAAAATGCCGTTGGATAAAATGCCTAAACAAGTCGAGTCTCTGTCATAAAACACCGTGAAAATCAAGGAAGGCTGAGGTCAGTGCCTACGTTATTACCTCAGGTTCATGTGCTCGGGGTTCCCTCTAGCAAAAAGACGCAAAAACTTCACCTTCGTCTTCACGTGAAGACATCTTTCCTCTTCACTCAAAAACGTGCCAACTGATCGTTTTGGCTGATACAGACCCAATGGGGGGGGGGGGGGTGCGCCTTGATTTTTTTTTAGATTTTTAATGAAAAGTAGACTACATCCTGAGAATTTTGGCACCAACCGCGACCTTCTAGCGTGAGTAGATCTGTTTCTATGATTTTTCAAAGTTTCGACCGTTTATGACATCACGCGCCCCTCTCGCCTGGGCGGGACCCCCAGCCCTCTGTGACGTCATAAACGGTCGAAACTTTAAAAATTCATAGGAAAAGATTTACACACGCAAGAAGGTCGCGGTTGGTACCAAAATACTCAGAATGAGGTCTACCTTAGATTAAAAATAACAATAAACAGTTTTTCCTACCCAGGCGCACACCCTATTGTATCCAATGAGGAATTTCACCGATTTCTGTTTGCATTTTTCCTGAATAGTTAATGGTGTGGGATAGATGAAAATCGGGCTGATTTCGGAAAATATGTCTCCTGTTATTTTTGGGAGACAATCAAAATTTTTAATTTCAAAACTAACCGGGAAAACAGACGTGCAGCGGGAACGCTCGCTGATTGGGCTGTTCGGATCGCCATCTCTACCCAGTGTTGCCCATTGGGACGACGAAATCGTGTTTTATAAGAGAAAAGTTATCAAACAAAAACAGAGGAAACCTAATTTTCCCCATCTCGCTTTTTCTATTTTTTCTTCAGTTTTTCGATTTTGAACTTTACTGTTTCATGAAATTTTGCATCTGGGGACTATGGATTTCTCGATCTCAGCGCTTCAAGCGGCCATAAATGAACTATTCCAGCATGACGTCATTTTCCCGGTTTTTTTTAAACATTCGTATTTTCTACACTGTTTTGTTTATTCGTAAATTAGGAAGTTCGGGCTGAAAGTTTGCCTTAGGGGGTTTTTAGAGGTGCTGAATCCGATTTTGGGGTCAAAAATAG
The DNA here is from genome assembly GCA_009739505.2 of Apolygus lucorum. Lineage (NCBI taxonomy): Eukaryota > Metazoa > Arthropoda > Insecta > Hemiptera > Miridae > Apolygus > Apolygus lucorum. The sequence goes on from CM019180.2 coordinate 39,763,242, forward strand.
GAAATTTCGACATGGTGAAATTCCTCATTATGTAAGCAATAAGCAATCAAACAAAGAGTCAAAAACTTACATTGTAATGGTTTTCGCAACCTACATTAAAACTGGCTTGTTGTAGGTGGCTGTCCATTTCTGCCTTCTCTCTCGTTTGGTACAAATACTTTCTCTGTAGAGTCATCATTCGCAAACTCCTTCATAAAACACTGTTTTTTTTCTTCCTTCCCATAATGAGTTTTAACTTGAGCTTTACTTTTGAGTCATGACTGAATACACTTGAATGATCTCACTCATTCTTTGTTTACATAACCTTCCCCCGAATAACCCCAGAGAGAAGGGGATCACTGAGCAATGGAATCAGATCGGTTAGGCAGGTGGATACGTCACAACATGGCTGCTCCCCTACAGAATGCCGCTACATTTAAAATTTCCATCTTCCTTAAATTCTCTTAATTTTTTGGATGCTTTTTTGAGCAGCACACTTTCAATCAATGGTTTTCTTCTATATCACTGAACCCTCTTTCGAAAAAAAATTTAAGACAATTCCCCTGTAGGTAGATGAGTTTATTTGATTCAGTCCTTCCAATAAATGAAGAGAAAAGCGAACATTTCTCAAGTAGTTTTGTAGAACCCTAAAATCTAGAACAACCTCGAAGGTACTTAGTCAACGTCAATCCACAGCAAAATCGAGTACGTGTTCAGGCAAGCTAAACCAATATGAGCACAATCTTAATCCACGTTAAAAGGGTCAGAAACATAGTTCAGTATCCTTCGCTGATGTTACAATAACCCAAACTCACCATGCTTGGAACTAACCTAGTAGATACCTAGTCATGAAGCACTTGGTAAACTTTTAAAACGATAGAATTGATGTGTTTAATATTTTCAGATGATTCCAGAGTTCGAAGGTGTGGACTTCAATGACCCTAACTGCGTTGTGATGGCCGACGCTTATGAGCATTTCACTTTTGAAAACATGAACGCGTGCTTCCGCAAACTGATGGCCATGGAAAATCCCGTATTCATTTCCTTAGGCATTGGGTGAGTTGTAATAATTAGTACATAACCTAAGTGTTTATACAGGGTGTCCAATGCCGTTTCTACAACTACTTCCAGTAATAAAGTTTCCAAAAAATTTTTATCTAGTTCACAAAATTTTTAAAAATAAACGCTTTACACTCAATTTGAATGAATGGGGAGTCGAGATTGTCCTAATTATTTGGAAATTTGATTACTATTACGAACTGGGTACAACGATACGAACAATGATCACATTTTTGTCAGTTAGAGTTTGAACGGAGATTAGGCCTCTCGATATTCTCACTCGTGTTTCTGATTTATAAAAAAGTTTTCATAGGGAGCGAAAGGTTGGTCCTACAGAGCTCTGGGTGTGTCTCATTCGATTCTAAAAACGCAATACCTACTATTTTTAAGATTTATGAAAAAACACTCCTTTGACTCGAATATTTTTGAGCTAGGACGTTTTGAAAATGTCAGCCTTCATTTTTCAACCCTTCGAATTGATTGATATCAACCAAAACCGTTGGGGCATAACTAGAGCCCATTTACCAAATATCATCAAAATCAGAGTTGTAAAATAATGATCACTTTTCAAAATTACTTTTCTTATTAGCAATGAAGTGAGTGAAGTGATTATGATTATGTACACATAAAACCAATAACTGGGGTTTTAAGAGACACTTTAATCCAAAGTAATTGCCATTACCATTATCCATTCTTGTAAAGGGAACGGAATTTTCAATTACTTCTTCCAATTCCTTGTAATGGTAATGGTTTTTACTCGTAGTTGGAAAAGTAATGGTAAGTCCTTCCAATTACCCATTACAGGAAGAGTGATGGGTAATGGGAACCCATTCCCCATTACCACCATTCAATCAGTAAGTTGACCATCCTCCAATTCATAGGGGACCATCCTCCAATTCATAGGGGACCATTCCCAAATTCCTTGGGGACCACCCTCCCGAATCATAGGGGACCGTCCCAACATCAAATTCGTTGGGGACCATCCTACAATTTATAGGGGACCGTTGCCAAATTCTTTGGGGACTAACCTCCCAATTCATAAGGGACCATCCCACCATCCTAGCGGTTGGGGACCATCCTCCAATTCATAGGGGACCATTCCAAAATTCCTTGGGGACTACCCTCCAAATTCATACGGGACCACCCTCCAAATTCATAGGGGACCGTCCCAACATCTAATTCGTTGGGGACCATCCTACAATTCATAGGGGACCGTTCCCAAGGAATTTGGGAATAGTCCTCTATGAATGGGGAATTTGCCTCAATTTTAGATTCTGGAATTTCAAGTCAAATCCTATAATAGGGCCCTAGAATAACGTTTAACACTAGGAATAAGCAAGGGGAAAAAATTACCGTTGGAGAAAATGACTAAACAAGTGAACCTCTGTTACAAAACACCGCGAAAATCGAGGAATATTGTTGACATCATACGAAAAAAAAAAAGACGACGCCAAAACAACTCCGACAACAGACAGAGTTCTAGCACCGCCACACAAAACGATCCAGTGAAATGGCTACTCGAATAATGTGATTCAAATCTTGAAACTAAATAAGAGAAGATGAAGACTAATAATGCTTGATAAACTAGTAGGTAGAATCGTATTGTAAAAAAGTGAGTAATATTGCTTCTTTTGGTCACTTTTGTGTCTGGGTTCTTCCTGCCAGTTCGCGGCGCACTCTTGTGCGCACTACTCGTAAGCTAAAAGTTCGTGTATGTTCCGCTTCTGTGGTAAGCGCCACAGAACCTCCTTTGAAGTCAGATTGGTAGAATATCCGTTACGTTTCAAACATGGCTGCCTCTTACACATTGCCACCACATTTAAAATTTCCATCTTCCTTAAATTTTCTAAATTTTTTGGATGCGTTTTCGAGCAGCTCACTATGGTTTTATTCCAAAAAATAAACCCTCATTCGAAAAAAAAAATGTGAGGTAAATTCCCCATTGGAGGATGGTCCCCTATGAATTGGGGGATGGTCAACTTACTGAGTGAATGGTGGTAATGGGGAATGGGTTCCCATTACCCATTACTCTTCCTGTAAGTAATGGGTAATTGGAAGGACCCATTACTTTTCCAACTACGAGTAATGGGGAATTGGCAAAACCATTCCCATTACAGGAAAGGGCAATGGTAATGGCAATTACTTTGTTCCTAAAGTACCAACATGATATTTTGCCAATTTGACAAGAATTACTTTGAACGTTGATGTTTCTCCCACCAGGACCCCAACAATATTTGTTTGTAGACTCTAGAAAGATGGGGCATTCGACCCCCTTTCAAACGGAGTTATCAGATTTAAATTTGATTGACAATTAATGGAGTTATGGCCATCCTCGTGATTTGAGGTTAGAAACTCGAAAAAAATCTCAAAAATCACATATTTCGGACGTTTTTACCACAGGATACAGGGAAATAAGTACGACAATTATCGGTATAAGACGAGTATAATAAACGGATAAAAGCGGTACAGAAAAACGGTAATAAGCAGTAACAGAGTAAGATGAGTGATTTCGGCATTACAATGTTCTGGACTGAGGAAAAGATGGCGGGGCGATTCTGAACCTGGGTGTAGCAGTGTTGCTATGAATTAGTACTTTTGGAGGGTAAACTTAGTCGGTGATAATCAGTAATGTTTAACGTTCTTCTATTGTGCAAAATTATACTCGTACTGGTTCTTGTAATCCGGTTTACGGATTATCGGGATATGGGTTTTAATCGGGTTGAGAACAGGGCGGTAGCGCTGACCTCTGTCAGGTCACCTCGGAACCGGATCTAGGCAGTTGATTTGAAATCGCCGTTCGTGAAGCAGCAGGGAGTTCAAACATCGGAATTTTGTGGAGTTAAAAATGTTAGGACACTTTCTTACTTGAATTAGTTGTAGAAAGGGCAAATGAAGTTTTGGGGTCTCCAACATGGGACACCCTGTATAACTAGCAATCCCTCCCAAGCTTAGGTTGGATATCTAGTTTGACATTCAACTTCAAAAGTGAATACTTACCCTGGACAAAGAACCTAATTCAATAGGTGAGCCTAATACGATTTTTACTAGTACAAATAAATCTGGATGTTAACTCTTTGGGGAGCGCACAGCAAGACTAGGCCTTGTTTGAGGAATCTGGCCAAATTCCTCATCAACTGTCGCGAGACTGAATAATTTACTATAATTAATACTTTATTATTTCATTTTCTTTTATGATGATGAGAGTTGACTAAAATCGCTAAAAGCGTATGTGTGTCCATATTCCATTTTTTGAACCATGTGTGTAAATTTTCAGGAAATATTACATGGACGATGATGGGATGGCGTTGGACGTCGGTGGTTTTGCCAAATGCCTGGAATATGCAACTGGGGTGTCCCCAAGGGTTGTTGGAAAACCGAGTCGAGATTACTTTCTAGCTGCTGTCAACGACATGAATTTAAAATGTGATCAAGTAAGTTTTTCAAGCATTTTGAGTGGCAATTAAGAAATTTCCCCTAGCAATTATTGTTCGATTTTGATGTTTACAGCGGCAATCTTTTACTTTTTCAATTCCCTAGGTAAATGCGCTAATAAATTTCGAAAATTCTTGAAAATTTCAAATTTAGGTACAATCGTTTTTTACTTATGGAGTTGAACAAGTGCATGGTTGTAGAGATTGTAAAAACAAGAAGAATGCCACAAGAAACCTGGGAAGAAAACTGACTAGCTATGAGATGGTTGGGGTGATGGGTGGCAATGTTGCTCCTTCAGACGGAGGGGGGGAGGCAACCGAGCGCCGGTTCGTAAGAGATTAGACAAACCCGGAACGAGAAGGGAACGGCGATCGACTGACGGTGCAGCGACACTGCCACCTGACCTGACCCTCTAGTTGTACCTGGAAACGTTTTTTCATTACAATAAATTTAGTTGCCAGAATCGAACTGAATGAAATTTGGAAATTCAAGACTTGGGACCTAGCAACTTTACCACAAACGGACGACGGTGGAGGCAGAGGACAGCCAGAGATGTCCCGAATTCTTGAGGGCTCGCCAGGGAAGGAAGCATGTCCCCCTTCACCATATCCTTTCTTTCCTTCAAGATCATCCGTGATATTACATGTATCACATAGGAGGTACAAGTGGTGTTGGTGTTGGCAAAGTTGGTACCAAGATGGGGTAACCTAGTGTAATCTCATGTAGGATCTGTGACTCGTAGCATAATCAAGTAGGTAACTTTCAAAATAACTTCCAACTTACTGATAAAATTTAGTAGAATTAGATCCTACGAATGCCCGTTTTTAATTTGCAGATTCTTCATATTTCATCTATGCATTCAAGCCGCCTTGAAGGGTGGGTCAGGTACTGGCCGGACTGCCCGGCTGGGCCCTCACTTTTTTGTTTTTTCATTTTGTATCAGGCTGTATTAGAAACGATAAAACACACGAGTTTTTTTTTCAATCATGATTTGGGTAATTCTCAGGAAAAGCTAAATCTTCCATGCTCAAACTTTGAGTAAGTGAACCGTCTCCAAAAAATTCAAAAAAATTCATGAAGTTTCCTGGGAACATAAAGAAGAATTTGTAATGCAAGACAGAGCTCAATTCACAGTTTTTAGTCTCAAATTTCAATTTTGAAAATTTATAGTGCGGCGGTAATGAGAACTTGATTTTTTTTAAGTCGTTGGTATTGAGAATATCGTATTAGTTTCACAATTCTGTTTAAAGAAATTCATGAAGTATCCTGGGAACATAAAGAAGAATTTGTAATGCAAGATAGAGCTGAATTCACAGTTTTTAGTCTCGAATTTCAATTTTGAAAATTTATAGTGCGGCGGTAATGAGATCTAATTTTTTTTAAGTGATGGTAATGAGAAGCGCAGTTGGTATTGAGAATATCGTATTAGTTTCACAATTCTGTTTCTACCTTTCAAGCAATTAGCTTGTCCAGTTGGTTGAATAAGATGATTATATTGAAAAATCTCCATTTCTCTTTTCTATGGATTGATAGGGAGGGAATAAATAAACTGAAATCAATGAAAATCACAGTAGTATCAATGTATTCCAAGTAGGTAAAGAACTGTAAAAAAAAATAAAACACTCAGTTAAATGACATTCAAAAAACTCTTATCTGTCTACAACATAATATATATCAATCTTCAACTCTTTATATTATTTAACTTTGACAATTTTGTTAATATTCGTCACATAATTAACTTAATTACATCATAGATTTGTTTCATTAACTGGATAGTAAGTAGGCAAATATTTTTTAAGAAACTCTCGACCATACTCTCTTCTCGTCGATCAGCCTCCCTTTTTTGTTCGCACAACTTTTCAGCTGCGTAAAATGTAGGGCGAGTCATCTGTGAGGGTTACCTAAGTGAAGGATAAGAATTTTTTCATTCTAAGAGCTTAGGGCAATATGGAGATGGAGATAATAATATCAGAATTCGAAAACCCAAAATCGTTTTATTTTTAAAAATTGTCAATTGATACCTAACGTAGAAAATAATATTTATACTTCATCTTTAAAATACTCAACTAACAACATTTTCTCGTTACCACACGCCTATTATCATTACCACCGAACTTTATTAAGTTAGTGGTAATGAGATGGTTTGATGTGTGGTAATGAGAATTCAAATTTTGAGAGCTTGCCATTATCGTTCTGTACATACCATATTCCTCATTCTACGCCGTTTGAGAAGGCAATTAGTGGGCTACAAAAAAATGGGATCTAAAAAAATTAGTCACCAACATTGAAAGAGAATCATTGAACTGCGGTAATGATAACAATAAATATACGCACGTGACCTTAAACAACCGCTCCTGCTTGGCGGGGCCCCCCTAAATGGCGGTGGCGAGTTCCCTGGCGCTCTGCAGTATTGCCACTACGATTCTCGTCGAAAGTTTGCCAAAATGCCCTGTTGGTCGCTATGGGAGGAAAAATCTCGATTCTTGTGCGGTAATGAGATTTTTTTCAGATACACAGTTCATTATCACTTGTTGAACCCCCAAGTAAACTTAAAAATAGAAAAAAGTTGTTTCTGTGGAGATTTGTTGGTAGGCTTCCAATTTCACTGAATCTTTTCAACATAAGGACATTTCCCAAGGCTTGGGAGAGAACTTTCATCAGTAAAACAAAATAGTTACAGGTGGTGGTAATGAGAATTGAGTCTTTCAAGACCCAAAAAAATGCATCCATACCGCAAAAATAAATAGTTTTTTCAGCGAGAAGCGCAGTGAGTGGTGAGATGAACACAAGGGGAAAGAAAAAAGCAACCATAGGACTAGTTTGTATGGAGAAAACCTCGAGATACACTAGGCTTGAGCTTTCTGTGAGAATCACCCATTTATAATATGTACTTACATTAACCGAAATATTATCATTTTGTAGATTGACGCAATCCAGGGGCGTCAGGTGATAATATTCGTCAGGCAAACAGCTTGGCCAGTCATAGAGGAATGAACAATAATTGTTCATTATTATAAACAATATTAATAATATTATTATTATTAAACAATTATTGTTTCATTATTATAATGAAAAACGCTGCAAATTATTACACAAAGGTTCATTTTTTTCTGTATTGATCATGCGCCAGCAGAGAACTCAGCTTTGCCATTGTCACCACCTACCAACCATGTTTTCGCTTTATAATTGAGTTTATTTAGATGAAACTTCACACTCCGTTCGAAGAAATAAAGAATTCCTTCGTTTAGAAATTTGATTACTGGTTGCTAAGGAACCAAAACCGAGTACGACCCTCATGTTCCCGTAGTTTGTCCTACGAAGCTCTGCGTGGTCTCATTCGATTCTAAAAATTCAATAGTAGGTACCTACCTTAAATTTGTGAAAAAACAATACCTTCATATCGAGAGTTTTCGAGATAGGGCGCCTTTGGAAGTTAAAGCCCTTCTGTTTTATCGCTTAGAAGTGACTGACATCAACCAAAACCTTTGGGACACAACTAGACCACAAAATTCGTGGTCTATTTAATGGAGTGCCATAAACCCAATTTCATCAAAATCGGTCCATGATAATTAAGGAAAGTTCCGCGGTCGGACGGATTTTTTTATATTCGATTTTCAAAATATACACGTACCTACCTCAAACGTAAACCATCAAATTTTGCGGGTGGTCAAACTTTTTTCTTGAAAATAATAAACCAAAAAAGGGAGACTCTGAATTTAGACCTAATAAGACGTGAAACCTTCATTCTACTATGTTATGCAATTATTTCCAAGTGTCTATCAACTAGAAAAACGATTAGGTACAGTGAAATACAATAAAATCGGGAACGAGACACCAGTCAACGTCAAAGAGCTGCTAATTGCGGCGGCGAAACAATGAACTGCTTTCCTTCCTTGAGATTATGTGGGTGTATGGATGTGTTATGCCTTGCCATGCATGGGTTAACTAGTATCCATGGCTCATCTTCTGAGTTTCTTTGCTTTCAAGGTCACGAAACAGTTGCTTGACTGTTTGCCATGGCTAGTTGTGTGATAGTGGGGGTATAGCAATACTAGACCCCGCGCTGACCCCCCGCCACCTCGCCTCTCACTTTAAACGGTCCCGAAAAATTAATTTTTTTGAACTGCTTACCTTGCCTCACCAGTCCCTGTGCTAGTTCGTGTATCATTCACAATCCGTCGTAGTTACCGACCTTTTCAACTCTGGTGTGTTGTGGGCTAGTATCCAAGACAAAATGCTTACTTATTCCATTCTCCTTTTTAGGACGTCCCACAGTAAGACTTGGGCGTCCTTATGCGATCGATCTGGGGTGAAGGAGGACAACACTCAACAGAAAAAAAAATAACCACACAGTAATCCGTTTTAGACCATTTCAGTTTTCATTGTGGCAATAGTTTGTCACTTTATCTGGGTTGAGGGTGAGGAATATTTTAGGCCAATCCTCTTGTGTTTACGTCCGAGCGCTTTCGTTTAATAAAACATCTTCAGGGTTCTATAATCATAACAGGTACGTACACTTAAGTTAAGAACTAAAAATAATTATCTTTAAGTATTATACTTAGCGTTATCTAGGTTTAATAAATTAATGTTAATTAATATAATTATATAGTTATATGGCTTACATTTGGTGTAGTTGTCAGTTATAATTGTTTTTGTTATATGCTGTAGTTGCTAACTTGTACATGGCCTCTTCTTTCTCTTTCTCAATCATCGCACGATTTTTGTTATGCGCCTTTAGACAATATTTATAGGATTAAGTTGTGTTAAAGTGCGGAAATAAGTAGCTATAGGCTTGTAATTTTGTAATTTACTTAGGTTAATTATTGTACATCACTTACCTAATTCGTATTATTGTGTAAGGTACTTTCAGGTTCACCAGGTGCTCTTTTACAATAGTTTTAAGAAGGCTCATTGTGCATGGTTTCTCCTTTTTCCTTCTCAATCGTAGCACGGTGTTTGTTTTCCACCTTTAGACAATATTTATAGAATTAAGTAGTGTTCTTATTAAGTGTAGAGATAAGTAGCTATAGGCTTGTGATTTTATCATTTACTTAGGTTCATAATTGTTGTACATCACTTACCTAATTCTTCTTATTTTTGTGTTACCTACTTTCAGGTTTAGCAAATGCACTTCTTACAATACCTAGTTTTAAATAGGCTAACAGTAATTAATTTTAAAAGGAGTGAGTATCACTTTAGTTGGAGTGTAGAGTACTAGAATCATTATCTTATTCTGCTAATTTTATAATAATTTAGTGAGTTGACCTGTTAGCCCTGGTACACGTACCTACCTCAAACATAAACCATCGAATTTTGAGGGTGGTCAAATTTTTTTCTTGAAAATAATAAACCAAAAAAGGGAGACTCTGAATTTAGACATAATAAGACGTGAAACCTTCATTCTACTATGTTATGCAATTATTTCCAAGTGTCTATCAACTAGAAAAACGATTAGGTACAGTGAAATACAATAAAATCGGGAACGAGACACCAGTCAACGTCAAAGAGCTGCTAATTGCGGCGGCGAAAAAATGAACTGCTTTCCTTCCTTGAGATAATGTGGGTGTATGGATATGTTATGCCTTGCCATGCATGGGTTAACTAGTATCCATGGCTCATCTTCTGAGTTTCTTTGCTTTCAAGGTCACGAAACAGTTGCTTGACTGTTTGCCATGGCTAGTTGTGTGATAGTGGGGGTATAGCAATACTTGACCCCGCGCTGACCCCCCGCCACCTCGCCGATCGTCGCCTCTCACTTTAAACGGTCCCGAAAAATTAATTTTTTTGAACTGCTTACCTTGCCTCACCAGTCCCCGCGCTAGTTCGCGTATCATTCACAATCCGTCGTAGTTACCAACCTTTTCAACTCTGGTGTGTTGTGGGCTAGTATCCAAGACAAAATGCTTACTTATTCCATTCTCCTTTTTAATCTAACTTCCTTGATAATAATGAAATAGTAATTATAAAAGTTTTCCAAAATCGGCTAAATATTACGTGCAAAAGAAGAATAGAAGAATCTCAACAAAAATTTATTCATTTATTTTGCATATTTGTAGTAAGGCAAACAATGTTTGCTATGTTTGCCTGGAGGAGACGCCACTGACGCATTCATGTCCTTGTAGACTAAGAATATAAAGATCTATCAATCTAAAGTGCCAATATTTTCAGGTGGTGATGATTGGAGATGACGTACTCCATGACGTGGGTGGTGCTCAGGCAGCTGGTCTGAAGGGCGCACTCGTTCGGACGGGTAAATTCACCAAAAGGGACGAAAATCACCCAACAGTCAAACCCGATCTCATCGTGAACAATCTCGCTCACGCTGTTGAGCTCCTGTTTGGCACCTCACCGTCGTGATGACAGTAGGTAGGTACCTACGTGCTTCGAAAATCCAAACTGTGCTCAAATTTTTACAATCGCGTCAAGAAAATTGTTACTATCAACTGAATACTATGCGATTACCAATTACTTGTTATCAGAATTGTTCAAGCCGCTTACTGTAATCGAGAAACTCCAGTGGCGTGCCTCCTCCTGTTAATACGTCTAATAGCTGATTGAGATTGTGTCGTTTATTATTATCACTAAGTCGAATTATATCATGGAAGTAGTATATAAAAAACAATGTGCCTGTCTCACATCTCTCCTACTTTGGCTCAATCAATGCAGAACTGCTCAATCACACAAATCAACGTAAATCGATGATAAACTGCCCAGTTCGGTTTATTATTTTCAGTGTATGGATAGCAATGTTAAATTCACGTCCCAAGTAACGTAAATCAAAATTATATTTGCGAATTAATAATAAATTTCGTACTCACTGCTGCTGCTGAAATCATGATGAAGCTTTGGATGATGAAGCAGAGGATGAAACACGTGAAATTGACCATCAAATGTTCAGTAGGTACTCAAATTTGTATTTTAAATAACTTTTAAAACTCTCATTTCAGCTAGTAAATTTAAACATTTCAAGGTACTTAGTAAAATTAACTGAAATTACGATTCCACTAGGAACGTAATTAGGGAGTGTTGCGGTATCTCCACTGCAGGTAGCAGCAAGTTTGAAGCTCACCTGGCAAAAACACCTGCTTTCGTTTTAAATTACATCCCAAATTTTAATCTTGAATTCATTAGGTATAAAATAAAAACTCCTTCGTTGGTAAACGTACATTTTTATTATATCTTTATATCACCACCGGAGATGGCTTAGTTCATGGTTAACAAAGACTACTTTTCAATCTTGAATGGCCGATCAATTCTGGTAAAAACCTTTTCTCCTCATGAATAGTTGTTCATGTATGGGTTCATTATGATTTCCCCTTACAAATCAATAAATAACGTAAGGAAGGTTAACATTATTCGGTTGGGATCGTACAGGAGTCATTATCTACGGATCGATGGAAGTGTCTCTGAAATTCTTCGCATGCAGGTGATGACGTATCTAATTTAATTGGTAAATGTTGTATTTGGCTGTCAGTTTGTTGATTGCGTCACCCACACCGCCGCTATGAGTAAAAATATAGATCCTAGGATTGCATTTCCAGCACCTTTAGCCTGCAGAATAAAACATTATCATTCGTAATTTTGACAGAAATTTGACCTGTGAGTATATTGGTGTGTTGGTAATTTACATTTTGTTTAAACCTTTTTCATTTTGAATTAAACGTTTTGTATTATCAGTTGAACGCTTTCAATTTTGAATTAAAATTTTAACATGGAACATGTTATTGCCTCAGGGTAACTACTCGAAAAACGTTACGCAAGAGGGAGACGCGCGTCGGTCACGCGCCTTTTCCGTCACTCCAGTTTTCGAAGCGCGAAGCTAAAACATGTTCCATGTTTTTATAATTAACGCCGTAGGCAGTTGATAGCATCTGGGGGGTCCAGGGGGCTTCCACCCCCCGCTGGAGAGACGCGAAGCGCCGAGTTTTAATATTAAGGGATGAAAACACAAGAAATTCATAGGTGACCATCCTTCTAATTGAACGATGGTCCCCTATAAGTTGAATGATTGCCCAATTTGAATTGCATGATGCCCACTTTCATTAAGAGGATAGTCCCTTATGAATTTCTCGAAAGTAAATGAAGTTTTCATCCGTTAATTTTCTTCTAAATTTGCTTTCCTACATGGCAATAGAAAATTTTCAATTCGAAGTAGAACATGATCAAATGAAAGTGAAAAAGGCTGTAAATTATCACGCAAAGGTTTATTACTTTTCTATATAGATCACTCGTCTGCAAAGAACACGGCTTTGCCATTGTTACCACCAACAAACTCGAAGAAAAACATCGATCGCATTTCGGTCAGCTAACATTTGAACGGGGATTAGGCCTCTTTTGCGATTCACACTCGTGTTTCTGATTTATCGTAAGTCCAACCCTTAAATTCTCGTAGGGAACGAACGGTTTGTCCTACAGAGCTCCGCGTGGTCTCAAAAAATTCTAAAAATTCTATAGATAATAAATATTCTAATATAGATAAAAATATTCTATAAATTGAAGGAAAAACAATACCTTTATATCGGAATTTTTTCAGTTAGGGCGTTTTCAAAATTTCAAAATTCATTTTTAACCCTTAGAAGTGACCTACATCAACCAAAATCTTCGGGGCACAACTAGACCCCAAATGGAGTCTACATACCAAATTTCATCAAAATCGGTCAATGCTAAATGAGAAAAGTGTGGACGGACGTACGGCCAAATTTTGGTTTATTATTTTCAATAATGAACCTTTGGAATCGACCAAGAAAAAAAAAAAATTTCAACACCCCCTCAAAATTTGATGGTTTACGTTTCAAGGTACGTGAATCCAAAAATCGAATAAAAATTTGGCCGTCCGTCCGCCGTACGCCGTACGCGGCACTTTTGCCACTTAGCATTGACCGATTTTGATGAAATTTGGTATGTAGGCTCCATTTGGGGTCTAGTTGTGCCCCGAAGCGTTTGGTTGATGTAGGTCACTCCTAAGGGTTCCAAAATCAATTTTGAAAATTTGAAAACGCCCTAACTCAAAAAATTTCGATATAAAGGTATTGTTTTTCCTTCAAATTAAAATTCTATAGAATTTTTAGAATTTTTTGAGACCACGTGGAGCTCTGTAGGACAAACCGTTCGCTCCCTACGAAAATTTAAGGGTTAATATTGAAATATATATATATATAAACCCAAACACGAGTGTGAATCGCAAAAGAGGCCTAATCTCCGTTCAAATTAGAGCTGACCGAAATTCAATCAATAGTTGGTGATTTTTATTTATTTATTTTTTTTATTTTATTTTTTTATTTTTTTATTTTATTTTTTTTTCTCTTCATATTGGATGGTTGGTGATTTTGTAGACGAGTGATCTATATTAAAATAATAAACCGTTGTGTAATAATTTGCAGCGTTTTATTATATTTTTAGATTCTACGTACCTTGAAACGTAAACTAACAAATTTTGAGGGGGTTTTAATTTTTTTCTTGGTCGATTCCAAAGGGTCATTATTGAAGATGATAAACCAGAATTGAAAAAGGGTTGATTGAAATTCAAATTAAAACAGGTTTACATGTTTCAAAGTAAGAAATGATTAAATTAAAGTAAAAGAAGAGTCATTCATAGTGAAAAAGGTTTAAATAAAAGGTAAAAATAAAACTATATACTTGTATGAGTGTAATTCATTGGTTAGAAATTTCAAAATCACCCACTCAGGAGTAATCAGGTCTCCTCGTCAGACACTCTAGGTTATCTTGCCCTCACTTCTTCATATTGATTTAAGACACAAACTCCAAAGACATCACATAGTAAGAAACGGTTTATCTTTGTTGACTTACGTTTACTTGCAGTAAGGCGATTATGGTGAAATTTCTGTCGTTAGATTGTGTGGGTGCGGTGACGTTGGCCCAGCCATTTTCCTTCACTTCGATCACCGACCCGCCGCATTTTTTGCCAGAAATAGCTTCGGAAATGACATCACAGTATTTCCCAGGCTTCAAGCCCGTCTGTTACAAGAAAATCGAAATCAAGACCTTATGGAAAGAATAGAGTAATAATAAATTATACAGGGTGTCCGAGATAGATAGGCCAAACTTCAAGGGTCGATTTTACTAGGTATTTCCAACAAAAAAACGCTGCAAATTATTACACAATGGTTTATTATTTTTCTATATAGATCACTCGTCTACAAAATCACCAACCATCGATCGCATTTCGGTCAGCTCTAATTTGAACGGAGATTAGGCCTCTTTTGCGATTCACACTCGTGTTTTGATTTATATATATAAATATTTCAATACAAACCCTTAAATTTTCGTAGGGAGCGAACGGTTTGTCCTGCAGAGCTCCGCGTGGTCTCAAAAAATTCTAAAAATTCTATAGAACCTTAAATTGAAGGAAAAACAATACCTTTATATCAAAATTTTTTGAGTTAGGGCGTTTTCAAAATTTCAAAATTGATTTTGGAACCCTTAGAAGTGACCTACATCAACCAAAAGCTTCGGGGCACAACTAGACCCCAAATGGAGTCTACATACCAAATTTCATCAAAATCGGTCAATGCTAAGTGGCAAAAGTGCCGCGTACGGCGTACGGCGGACGGCGTACGGCGGACGGACGGCCAAATTTTTATTCGATTTTGGATTCTACGTATCTTGAAACGTAAACCATCAAATTTTGAGGGGGTGTTAAAAAATTTTTTTTCTTGGTCGATTCCAAAGGTTCATTATTGAAAATAATAAACCAAAATGTCTCAGCAATTTTCAGTAAACCCCTTGTTTTTTCGAATTTTTTTAAATTTAAAGATATTTTCATATATTGAACCTTGTCTAAGATGATTATAGCTCCTTATTTTATGAGGAAATTCAAATCTAATTACACCGTTAAAAAGAGCATTAAATTTCTCATCAGATGAGTACAACACACATTTTTAACCTCACATCTTGTGAGATTTTTTCCAGTCCAAACTTAAAACTTTGCAATTTTTGAGTTTTTTGACGAAATTCTCAGGAGATTCTCACTCATTTTTGGTAGGTGAAATTGATGCGGTTTTCATCAAAAACAACCTCAAAATCTCAGGTTTCCAACGGTATAATCATAAAATAATTTACAGTCAAATTTAGGGGAGACATCCGTGTTTGAACACGAAAAAACGTGGATTTTTTTTCATCGAAATCGACGATTTGACGGGAGGATTCGGGGTTGGGAAGTGGGAGAAAGGAGCGGCGGCGGAGGAGACCCCCTGAATCCTCCCGTCAAAACGTCGATTTCGGGAACAGATTTCTCCCCTAAATTTGACTGTAAAATATTTTTTGATTATACCGTTGGAAACCTGAAATTTTTAGAATGTTTTTGCTGAAAAACCACATCGAATTTCTCCTACAAAAAATGGGCGAAAATCTCTTGAGAATTTCGTCAAAAAAACTCAAAATTGCAAAGTTTAGTTTGAACTAGAAAAAATCTAACTAGGTGCGAGGTTAAAAATGTGTGTTTTAACATATCTGATGGGAAATGTAATGCTCTTTTCAACAGTGTAATTAGATTTGAATTTCCACGTAAAATAAGGGAGCTATAGGTAGTCATTTTAGTGAGACAAGGTTCAACATACGAAAAAATCTTTATGTAGAAAAAACTTAAAAAACAAGGCTTTAAAAGAAAATTTCAGAGACATTTTTCGTTGGAAATACCTTGTAGAATCGACTCCTGAAGTTTGGCCGTATCTTTCTCAGACACCCTGTTGACATTTTATGTCTTTACTATGGCACATAAATGAAAAATCGTCACGCGGGGAGCGTTACGAGGGGAGCGTTACGCGGAAATTTCTGATGATTTTCACGTACAACCAATCGTTCCTAGGGAAAACTAACTTCCTCATTTTCCACCCCACAAAAATCGGTCACCACTCATTGGAAAGCTCTCAATTTATTAAACATAAGACATAAAATGTCTCTCGTGGTTGCGTACTTGTACGAAAGCTGTATCCACCGTTTGTGATTTTTTTTTCACCCGTTTCACTTACTTGTCCAGTTTGATTGGGTCTACTAAAAGATATCTCTTATCGGACATTTTATTCAATATTTTCAAATAATTAATTTTATTAAACAAAATAATTGTCATTCTCACTAGACAACACTCAGGTAATGTATTAATACCAGTAATAAATACCAATATTTTGGGTACCTTCCTTTATATTACTAATGATAGGTATAATTTTGACTCACCTGTACGAGCGTTGAGCCCACAGGAACACCCACACTGAGGTAGAAGAAGCCTTTTGGAGGTCTTTGAAACGACATTGAGTTGTTAGAGTGAAACGTCATATTAGTGGCGTTAGTGTCTGAAATTTCGAGATATACCTGCTATAGTTACATAATTATGTGTTCAACGAATTAATAAACTTGAATAGATATACAGGGTGTCTCATGTTAAGGACCGAAAAACTTCGGGAGTTGATTCTACAACTAATTCAACTGAGAAAACGTATCTTAGCAATATTGCCTCAACACCATGTTTTTCCAAGTTTTCCCATTATAACATTTTTTTCGTGAGTTCGACCTATATCTACTAAAATGACCATAACCACCTTAATTAACCCATTTCTAGCCAAGGGTAGAAATAACAGAGCAATGGGAGGAGGAGGATGAACTATTTTACAGAACGGCGGCCGAAATAAGGCATAAGTTGCTCTCCAATCGAGAGCAAAAATGCTCCAAATTTTATGAATTTAACATTTCTTAGGATTTGAGAGGTCTCAGTTTTCCAAATCGATATGATTTATCCATTTCATTGTTAAAAATCTTGAAAAAAATGTTGGTGAAATATAAAAATCTATTTATGGACTGGAATCTGTTTTGACTTATGGCCCAGAATGCTCACTCACCCAGGATCGAATTTGAAACACCATAATCAAGCTTTCGGCCAAAAGGCCTCTTTAAAAAAAATTCCCCAAATCTTATTGAGCTCCCCAATGTCGAAGAAAAGTTTTGAAAAGTTTAGGAACTGCATGAACGAGAAAAAATTCTTCAACAAAGATTTTCCACTGTTACAATATTCAAAAAAATCATTATTATGGCAATGCAAAAATTCATCCGTGGCCGAAAATGGGTTAACCGTAAACATGTATAAATAAGGGCACCATTAGAAAGGGCGTAAAATTTTCCATTTTTATAGTGCCAACAAGACTACTTTCGAAGAGTAAATCTTGTCAAATTGGCCAAATTTCCTATTTTTTCTCTTGGTAGTTAGGGTTTTCCTTCCCCATGGTTTTTCACGTAACTCACCACCAAAAACTGCGTAAAAATCTCAGCTTTCCAAAGGTATAATCAACAAATATTTTACAATCGAATTTAAGGGAGAAATTCGTATTTGAACGCGCAAAAACGTGCTTTTTTTTCAACGCAGATCTTTGGTTTGACGGGACTCCGGAGTCAGCTCCGCCGCGGCTTCTCCGAAGCACCAAGTCTCCCCGTCAGTCTATTTCGTTGAAAAAAACGCTGCAAATTATTACACAATGGTTTATTATTTTTCTATATAGATCACTCGTCTACAAAATCACCAAACATCCAATATAAAAATAAAAAAAAAAACGGAGATTTGAACGGAGATTAGGCCTCTTTTGCGATTCACACTCGTGTTTTGATTTATATATATATATTTCAATATAAACCCTTAAATTTTTGTAGGGAGCGAACGGTTTGTCCTACAGAGCTCCGGGTGGTCTCAAAAAATTCTAAAAATTCTATAGAATCCAAAATAGAAGGAAAAACAATACCTTTATATCGAAATTTTTTGTTAGGGCGTTTTCAAAATTTCAAAATTGATTTTGGAACCCTTGGGAGTGACCTACATCAACCAAAAGCTTCGCGGCACAACTAGACCCCAAATGGAGCCTACATACCAAATTTCATCAAAATCGGTCAATGCTAAGTGGCAAAAGTGCCGCGTACGGCGCACGGCGTATGGCGGACGACGGCCAAATTTTTGTTCGATTTTTGGATTCTACGTACCTTGAAACGTAAACCATCAAATTTTGAGGGGTTGTTAAAATTTTTTTTTCTTGGTCGATTCCAAAGGTTCATTATTGAAAATAATAAACCAAAATGCACGCTTTTCCGCGTTCAAACACAAATTTCTCCCTTAAACTCGATTGTAAAATATTTTTTCATTATTCCTTCGGAAAGCTGAGATCTTTGCGCATTTTTTGGTGATGAGCTACGTGAAAAACGACGGGGAAAAAACCCCTATCAACCAAAATCAAAAATGGGAAATCCTGCGAATTTTACAAAAATTACCCTAAGACTTGATTTTTCACCCATTAGAACCTCGAAAATAGTTTTTTTTTGGGGGGGCACTATGAAGATAAGAAATTTCATGCCCTTTCTAACGGTGCCCTTATTTTTACATGTTTACGGTTAATTAAGGTAGTTATGGTAATTTTAGTAGATATAAGTCGAACTCACGAAAAAATCTTAAAATGGTTATACTTGGAAAATCAAGTGCTTAAAACAAAATTGCTAAGATACGTTTTCTCACTCAAATTAGTTGTAGAATCGACTCCTGAAGTTTTTCGGTCCTTGAAATGGGACACCCTGTATATTATAGTTTAGGGGAAGTGGAGGACACACGAGCAACTAATACAAAGATGACACCAATAACCGTCCAACTGTTTCAACCTCTCGTTCCACGTTTTAGACCTCCCGCGACAATTATTGTTATGGTAACCAGTTAACGTAACGGTAATCACGTAGGTACCTAATTTAATCACAAAATCAAATTCAGAAATTTTTAGGTGATTTACGAATGCAAAAATGTGACTTATAATAAATATTATATGATACCGATTTCCTTTTTGACATTTTCATGTCTTTGCTTTGGCACATAAACTGAAAAATAGTCACGAAAACTTGCTCACGCTACCAATAAATAAAATAGATTCACTGTGTTGCGTACAGAACAATCAAGTGTTTTCTTATTTTGTTTGATGCATGCAATAAGAAAACACACATGAAAATGTCCCAATGTGTTGCAGACTCGTATGCAAGCATTTATAATTACCATTATAAGTTCAGATCGAAATACTGAACCGCCTAAAAGCTTGCCTTTAGTGAATGGCTCAGAATCTGTGGCCAAAATAGATGCAAATAATGAATATGACGTCATAGAGAAACTACCTCTCACAACCTCGGTTCCTTGTGGGTGAGTAAGAGATGACGTCACGGATATTAATTGTTTTGGTTTATTAGTTCCAACCATTTCCGTACTTCTTCCACTTCAAAACGATCAGTGAACAAACGCGAGAGTATCGTGAGCGAAAAAAATTGACGATGGACAAATCAGCTCCAAAATCGGACACCCAACGAAACCGTGAATATCGTGAGCGAAATTGACGATGACCGAACGCCCATCTAATTGTCTTATCTAATTGGCTTATGGCCCATTTAATTGATCTGTACGGTGAGATCTGCCTAGTAATAAATACAATAAGAAAATACACATGAAAATGTCCCAATGTGTTGCAGACTCGTATGCAAGCATTTCAGTTAGATCCTTAGGCCTTCTTGTAGAATGTCCATCCTTCATCCCATCAACTACGACTGATCTTCCAAGTAGTATAGCTACGGTTTCACTAAAACAACCGTTTTATTGATTTGACTCCTGTTCAAACTTCCCTTATGTGTCATTGATCTTTCAGAGGATTTCCCAATTCATCTAGTTAGTAGGAAACGGTACAACTCTTAAATCCTACGTTTTATCTCCTTACCTGTGCTTCTAAATCCCTGAAATCCTACGTTTTATCTCCTTACCTTTCACTTCTTGTGCAAAACGAACCATCGCTGAGATCTCGGGCCACCTGTGCTCACAAACCCATCCGTTACCGCAGCTGCCGTTCACTACAACATCTTTGATGGTAAAGTCGTCGTTGTGCGGTGGTCCGTCGTCTTTGGAGGCGAAATTGTAGCTGGACATGACTTTCTTCACCTTCCCGTACGGCCACGCAAGCATGAATGCGGTAGCTGCCTAAAAAGTTTATTTTGCCTTCATTATTACCTACGATATACGTTATCTGATCCTGTGGGATCCTTCCTCTACTCATTTTACCAGGTAGGTACTTAGGTACTCATGGAACCAAGTGGGATAACTGGTCAAACATTTTAGCGTTCACACCCCAAAGGGAAACTGATCAAATATGACCTTTGGTGGCTTTCTTCTTGGTCGTTCAGATTAGTTCCTCCATTTGGTCCACGACAATCTTGTCAAATGGAATGCTGTGAACAACCCATTACTTTATACCACTTTTATCTTAAATGGGGAAAAAGTCACGTGAAAAGGAAATTGAATTAATCATAATAATATGAAAACATAAAACATAATATGAAACATAATTATGGTTCTATTATGTGTCACTATAGCTAGCCAACTTGAACTTGGCTTAAATTGTCTGAAACGGATTTCTGTGAGGATGATTTTGCCTCTTCATCAGGGCTCAGTACAATAGCTAAGTAGATGCCTAACCCAACTTCAAAAATTAGCTAATGGTCGACTCTAATTGCCGTATGCAAGGATGCACCTGTAATAAAAGGCCCCCTTAAGGGAGCCTTTATGAATCCTTCTATTCAAGTTAAGAATTCAGAGAGCTCCCTTTACAACTGATAACAGCTGCCTTTAAGGAAACCTCTTTTAATCTAAACGGTTCCCCTTTGCCTCGAAACAATCTGGTTCATGAAGAAATAATAATAAAGAGCGTTTCGAAACGAATTTATGTAAAATATTTAGGCAGGTCGACGAAGGGGACTAGATAGTTGTGCATGGTCTTCTATAGCATTTCCAAGTCAAATTCATCCTTTTCCAAAACAAATTCAACCTTTTCCAAGTCAAATTCAACCTTTTCCAAAACAAATTCAACCTTTTCCAAGTCAAATTCAACCTTTTCCAAAACAAATTCAACCTTTTCCAAGTCAAATTCAACCTTTTCCAAGTCAAATTCAACCTTTTTCAAGTCAAATTCAACCTTTTCCAAGTCAAATTCAACCTTTTCCAAGTCAAATTCAACCTTTTCCAAAACAAATACAACCTTTTCCAACTCAAATTCAACCTTTCAAGTCAAATTCAACCTTTTCCAAAACAAATACAACCTCTTCCAAGTCAAATTCAACCTTTTCCTAGTCAAATTAGGGAAATGACGAAAAATACGCACAAGCCCTAAATGTAGTACCAAATGCTTGTTTGTGATTGGGGACTGGGTTGAACACAATACTCCTGACGCAGTGAGTGCAAATGCACTCGAGCAATTCAGTGTCAACTGCAGCTCACTTGTCTACATCATGACTTCGGTAGGGTAAAGCCCCGTACCTCGCCCCACTTTTCAGAATTTCCTCTCTTGGGAGACCCCTAGGGCTCTGATCGAATCGTTTTTTTTACAGATCGCTAGGGAAACAAGTTGTCTATAAGATCCAGGTGTTGAAATGGGTTATTTCAAGTTTTTGAGTTTTCTAGAGCTAAATTTCTAAAAACCTCCAAAGTGGGGCCAGGTACGAACATAGTACCTACCTCGCCCCAGATAGGGTCGTACCTTGCGCCACCTTCCCTTTTTCTCGAAATTGAGCGCTGAGAATTATGGAAAATGAATCAAATACGTTTATTTTATATTGAATATAAAACTTTATTGCCTTAAAAAAAATATAATTAGAAATATATGGTTAAGAATTGGTTGGTAACCACAATTGTATCACAAAATCCTAGAATTATTGTCAAGGACGAATATTTTTCTTGTTAAGCTTAAACTTGTAAAATTTAAAATTGACTGAAGTTCATAGTGAACTAAAAGCTTCTTAAAAAATGTAAGGAATTCAGTCTCACAAGGTTAGGTAGGTAACCACATACCTATAGCACAGTTGCTAAAATAAAAATTCAAGAGACTAGAAAACATAACAAAAGGTAACATAGGATTAAAGTGATATATCAATCTGCATAGTGTGTTGTTCATGGTGAACAAAAAAAATCTTCTTAAAAAATGTTGAAAATTCAGTCTCACCCCTTCACATTACGTGAAGACCTTGGAATTTCAAAGTAAAATTAATTTCTCCTCTCCTACTAACTTGGGGGTTGGGGAGAATTTTATGGAAGTCTGCCATTTTCACCTGGCACACATCTTCAACTATGGGCCAAATAAAAGTGGAGTTCTTCTTGTTTCTGGCAAACTTAACGGTGGCCTGAGAATTTTCATAGATATCAAGAACTTGTCCTACGTAATACTTTGCACCATTTGAACACACAAATTTTACCATGACCCATTTTCCCACATTTTTTCCCAAGTTTTCGTCGTCCCAGGTGCCAAGAGCCTCAGCCTCTTCATCTTGCTCAGACAAAAGTTCTGCAGCCACGTCTTCAAAATTTGCTTCGCTTTCTGAGGAGGAAAGTTCGAAATCTGGAAAAATGAATGACTAATAATAAATAGGTAATTAAAGACATTTCAGATCATAAACCATGTCAAGTTGTTCTCACAAAAGGATGAAAAAAGTCGAAAGCGCGACAAACGGGGGCTAGAGAAGAGCTGAATTAATAAAAATCAAATAGGTAACAACCTGACTCGTCTTCAGATGATTCCTCCGTTTTCTTTGTCTTTGAGTGTTTCAATTTCTTAGATGGTACAGTTTTCTTGAACAGCTGGCGATGAGTCTTCTTAGAACCGGTAGATTTGTTTGCAGCAACTTTTGCTTCCAGCTCTGCTTTTTCTGGGGTATCCGTGAGAATTCTTGATTTTCCGAGTCGGCGCCCATTTCTTCGTGTGCGGGGCTGAACCTTGGGCAAAGGGCGAACTTCCTGTGGGCTCACGTAACTAGAAGGACCAGGCGTGGAAGGACCAGGGGTGCAAGGAGATAACAACGCATTGCCAGGACGTTCAGAGAGCTCCTCAGAAATTTCAGCGTCTGGAGCAACTGAAGCGGCTTGATCTTGACTGTTTGGGGGGTCAGTGTATGGTGCAGAACGATCCGGCGGGAGGGAGGAAATGAAGTCTTCATCCGTAAAAACGTATGGGTTGATGGGGTAGATCCCGCATGCTCGAAAACCACCCTGAATGTTACCTGGTGTGAACGCCAAATGGTATGATTTTCCCAGGATCTCAGAGACATTATATATTGTAACCGGTTTCCCTGGGTTGTTCTGCATCCATAACGTCATTTGAGCATTGTAATGTTTTTTTAGAGGGCCGAACACACCTCTGTCCAAAGGCTGCAGTTTGTGTGTGGTGTGTGGAGGGAAAGTGAAGAGCACCACTCCATTGTCCTTTGCAAGGTTAACAGCATCGATCGTGAGGTGGCTTTCATGGTTGTCCATTAACAGAAGAATAGGTTTTTCCTTCGAAGGACGAGCGTGTTTTATCAAGTGATGCATGTAATTCAAAAAGATGCCTGCATTGGACCATCCAGATGAGTTGGCCTCTCCCATAGTCCCAGGTGGGGCTCCGAAAATCATAAAATCCTTATAATTGACCCTTGGGAACACAAGCACAGGGGGTATAGCATTTCCCAATGCATTTATGGTGCCAATCATGGTCACGTTCGTTCCTCGTTCTGCTGAAGAAATGGCACCCACACTACGAGCCCCCTTTACGGCAATAATTTTTGGCGGAGCTTGAACAGTGGAGAGCCCTGTTTCATCCATATTGTATATCTGTTCCGGACCGAACTCATACCTATCAAAGAGGCCACTTAGGTTAAGGAAGAAGGCATTCACAACTGGACGATTGAAACAGGTTGCTCTGCCGATGCTTGTCGGTTGGGGTTTTCTCAGGGACAGCTTCTTTGAATGGCGTCCAAGAAAATAGGACAGGAATTTACGGCCTGCTTCAAAATTATCACCCCAATTTGCAGGTATTTGTTTGCCATTTCGTAGGGCAAAATCGTAGGCAAGCCTGGCCAAAGACTTTCGGGTGAGACCATACAAAAGCTTACTGCAATGGACAAGGTAGTTCACCAGATCATCTTCCTCTTTATCCGTGAAGATACGGCGGTTATTACAATTATTTTCATAGGTGAATTCGTCATCCAGGGTTGTTCGATCAAGATGCCTCTTAAGTGTTCTTCTCGACACTCCATTTCGTTGGGAAGCTTCTCTCAAACTGGTCCCATGAGCCCGCACTTCTTCAACTGCTCTAGCCAGCGCTTGAGGATCCACAGATGGACGCGTTTTCCCTTCTTTGCTGCGGGGCATCTGTAACAAACCACAATGAACTGGTATAATTCGATTCACACGAACTCAGATACAATAAACGTTGAGAAAACACAAATTCATCGACGACTTTGCCACGTTCGTACCATGCCCCACTTGCTGTTTTTGGGGCGAGGTACGCACAAGGAGGTGGGGCAAGGTAGGTGCATACAAACCAATTTTGAAAAACGGTCGTGACACCCACAGATACTATTTTTTTCAAAAACTTTTTTTTTCAGTGCTTAACAGACATATTGGACAACACATTAAACAAACAATTGTAGGAAAATACGACTTACCTCAGCCCTGGGACGATCAAATGTACGAACTCCACAATAAAGAACTGCCACCTCAAAAACGTTGTAACCTTCTCCTAAGATAACAGTGCTAGCTATCGCAAAAACGTTCACAGCCAATTCAACCATTTTCAGAGAGCTACCGAATCAGTGGCTCAAAGTGGTTATATCCTTTCTCTACCTAGGTAATATCACTGGTTGGGCAAGGTACGAGCATGGGCGAGGTACGGGGCTTTACCCTACTCCCCTTTTAGCGTTCGTGAACAGACTTGCTTCTGCTCAAAACATTATTTCACACCTTTCATTTCGACAGGTCGTAAAACTCAGCTTTCTAATGCTTCACATTCCTTGAGCCTACTGGTCCATGTAGGCCCATGTAGGTCCATGTTAGATCCATGTAGGTCCATATAGGTGCATGTTAATCACCCGCTTGGGTTTCCATATTAATTGACGCACAAATGAAGGACTTTAGGAACAATTGGCGAAAGTGTCTTTTACAAATTTGGATCAATAGATTAAATTTTTAAAAACTGCTTCTAGGAAAAGGTTGAATTTGACTTGGAAATGCTATAAATTATATTTTTTGTTGATTTATTTTTTAATAAAACATGATTTTGTTTTATGTATAGGTACCTACCTACTGCGTTTGAAGTATTGTTTTCAACCCAGTCCCAATCACAGACAAGCATTTAGTACTACATTTAGGGCTTGTACCTACTTATTTTTCGCCATTTCCCTAATGATGATGAAAAGGTTGAATTTGACTTGGAAAAGGTTGAATTTGATTTGGAGAAGGTTGAATTTGACTTGGAAAAGGTTGAATTTGATTTGGAAAAGGTTAAATTTATTTTGGAAAAGGTTGAATTTGACTTGGAAATGCTGTACATGTGTTGTAAGAGCTTCTTCTACGGTTATTCAAGGATCTAGCATTCTTGAGTGTGTAACAATGTAGGTTGAATTTCCGTTTGTACAACAAATGAGAAAGGCACCTAATTGCTCATTTATGAGACAGAGGAGGGTGACGACCCTACCCCTTCAAACCAGTGATTAGATTAATCAGCCGGCCTGAAGAGAATATCGATTCATATCTCTATGAATCAAATATCCCCCTAGGCGTAGCTACAACAAATCGGGAACAAACCAAATCGGTTTGTCCCTTCTATAAAAGTAGGATCGTCACACTCCCCTCCCTAAAACATACTTCTGGGTTTCAAACAGAAGTATGTTTGAAAACAAGTCAAAGGGACTGAAAATAGCATGAAGCCCAGGAGAGGACGTCTGGAAGCTTCAAGGGAATTCCTCCATCGTAATGGTACTATTACAAAAGAAGAAGAAGAAGAAGAAGAATGCCACGAAAGGGTCATTTATGCCACGAATGGGCCATTTATACATAAAATAATAAATCAATGGAACTGAGGAGAAAGCAAACTAAATAAAGAATACGAACGACGAAACATTCAAGTGTAATGATTGAAAAGGCAAATGCAGAAAAGGCTTATATAAAAGAAAAACGTAATTGAAATTAGTAAAATGCCAGATTGGCAAAGCCTAACAAGAGACTGAATTTAATTGCCGGATTGACGAAGTTTAATGAATGAATATAATTGCCGGAGTCTAATAAGGAAATGAATTTAATATAGAGGTTCCATCTGGAAATCTCTTTGAGTAATTCCTTCTGGGATACCCAAGAAAAAGTGGAGGGGAAATGATGAAGTAAATTCAGTGCATTTCCACCAAACCACGCTCTGCTACCATGTAACAATATAGGTTGAATTTCCATTTGTTCAACAAATGAGAAATACACCTAATTGCTCATTTATGAGACAGAGGAGGGTGACGACCCTACCCCTTCAAACCAGTGATTAGATTAATCAGCCGTCCTGATGAGAATATCGATTCATATCTCTATGAATCAAATATCCCCCTAGGCGTAGCTCCAACAAATCGGGAACAAACCAAATCGGTTTGTCCCTTCTGTAAAAGTAGGATCGTCACAAGTGATCTTGGTTTTTTAGTCTGTTTTGTTAGTGGTTGTAGAGGTGGTGCCTCATTATATTAATTGAAACTCAAACATTCGTGAAGAAATCTGACAGATCAAAGCGTCTGCAGAATTGTTGGATGAACGTTATGATGGTTCCCCTCACATTCATGAGGCAAATGATCCCAATCAAGTTGTAGGTACGTACTTCTCCTTGTAGTAGTATACTGTCGGTAGGTATATTCGAGGAACTAGAAGACTGAAATCTTATGTGTGGTCTACATTGATTCATTATTCGTAATCAATAGAACCTTCAACTGGTTTTGCTCCAATAAATATTTCAAAGTAGGTAGGTGTCACTCGAGTTATCGTCATTTTATCGCAAAAATAACCGATAGAATGAGAAAACCGCCGACAGAGTCAACACTATGGGTATGCAAAACCAGCACGACCGATCAGTCTTGAAGGAGAGGTAAACCTTTGCGCCGTGTTCACTCATTCTGACGCAATTTCGGCTATCTAGTTTTCGAGGGATCGGTCATTTTAGAATCCTCCTTTTGATCCTTTTGATTTTTGGGGTTGGATGAAAAGCATTTCAGAAACACACGTTTTTAAAATGTAATTGTACGTAGAACCTAAATCTCGGATAAAAATTTGGTTAACTGACAAAATCTAGTTAATGCTCATTTAAATCGGATGAAAACTCATAAGTACTCGTAGGGAGCGAACGGATTGTCCTACAGAGCTCTGTGTGGTCTCTGAAAATTCTAAAAATTCAATACTATCTTAAATTGGTAAAACGACTATATCTTTATTTCTAGAGTTTTTGAGCTAGAGCACTCTTGAAAATTTCAACCGTTAATTTTCACCCCTTCGAAGTGACTGACATCAACCAAAAGCTTTGCAGCACAACTAGACCCCAAATGGAGCCCATATACCAAATTTGAACCAAATCGGTCCAGGGTTGCTAAGAAAAGTGCCGCGTACGGCGCGCCGTGGGCAAAATGGCCAATCTAGGTGGACAAAAGTCAAGTCAAAACATGGGAATCTCTAATATTAGTCATTGTTCATTATGAGTTCGCAGTCCCCAAAACGTTAATATTTACATCGCCAAACCTTCTATGACTGTAAAAACTTCGATCAAAAGTGTCGCCATATCCTGCTCGAATACTATGGTATTATCAGCTACTATGAACCCCCAACTTTTCTCGTCTACGCTGCAGTTGCCAGATGCGGGGGTACAATTATTTTTTTCTTGTTCGATTCTGAAGGTTCATTATTGAAAATAATAAACCAAAAATTGTCCTTTTGCAAAAAAATCTTAATGGCAGTTATGATTTGAGGTTTTTTGAAAACGCATCGATAGCTAAGTAGTATGTGTATGTTAGTGGGACACCTCATGCAGCATTCAATACAACGTGAGAAATAATGCTCCATGAAGACTAAGGGCGGAATACATAGTCATAACTTAAGTCTGACTGCATCCTCAAATACGTCGGAGAGGGTCAGTAGAAACTAGCATGCACATCCGCACTAACTAAAATGCAATAAGAAACCTTTCATTACTGTTATAACCACAGAGAACTGGAGACAAGGTTGTAACTCACGATCAGTGCAAAATATGAGAGGGAAATCTCCTCGTCCTTTCTCCCCAAAACATCTATTAAAACGTCTGCCAAGTGGGTGTGGCACATTGCTTGCTCGTATCCATAACCCGATTGTATAGATGATCCGATGCATAGTAGTTAATCTCAAAACATCAATTTCTAAGTACCTTCCACTATCCTCATAGGGGACCATCTACACGCTAATCTGAACAGTCCTGAGAAATCTCGTCGAAATCGGATAGAAAATGTAGAAGTTATGGCTGTTACAAGGAATTCACTTTGCGCATGCGCAGCAACTACTATTAGTCTGGGGGAGATGATTTTCATAGGGAACCATATACACGCCAGCCTAAACCAATCCTAGAAAATTTCATCAAATTCGGATGGAAAATGTTAGTGTTATGGCTGTTACAAGGATTTTACGTTTGCGCATGCGCAGAGACTACTGTGCATTTTAAGGCCTTGATTTTCATAGGGGACTGTCTACAATCTAATCCGCGCAATTCCTGAAAATGTTATCGAAATCGGATGGAGAATGTGGAAGTTATGGCTGTTACAAGGATTTCACGTTTGCGCATGCGCAGCGGCTACTATCAGTACGGGGGTGATGATTTTAATAGGAAACTATTGACACGCCAACCTGCACAATCCCTGAAAATTTCATCGAAATCGGATGAGAATTGTAGAAGTTATGGCTGTGGCAAGGATTTCATGACAGACAGACAGACACGGAACCAAAATTTTTCAGGAAGGTCTAAAACGTAAAACGCGAGTGAAAATTTCGATTTTGGAGAACTTTTTTTTTCAACCTTGAAAATTGAAAACGAAGCTTCCGCTACCTTGGTAGACTTGGAAGCAATATCTATTAAACAGGGGAAAAATCCCCCTCAGCGAACCATCAAGGTTGCCAACTCAAGGTAAAAGTGAGTTGAGCAGCCCCTGAGTGCCCCCTCAGGCTCATTGTGCACTCAGACGACGGCAACACTTAAGTGAGCCATCTCAAACAACCATGAATTCAGACCATTGAGTAGAGGCTGACCTTAAACTCAGATGAGTGTATGTGCACAATCACACTCAAGCCTTGTCTATGAATAACTTAGCGAACTGACTTACTTTATAGGCGGAGGGAAATTTGAAACTGAGAGCCCTGTCTTTGTCTCTCTGCCTGTCGTGATTATCTATGAACACAACAGCGTGGTCCGAGTCCATCATGTCTGAACCTGAAAACAATGATAATATATCGTTAATATATTCCGTTGCATATTATTTTTCATCTATATTTATATTACCCATTTATATATTCATTTGAAGATCTGACAATTTATCAGTCTTCCTACTAAAAGTAGATCCATGTTTAAAACATATCTTCCCATCACTTCCAGTCTTCCAAAGCTACTAACTTTCAAAGAGAAATACTGACAAACTATTACTCATACCACAATTAAATGAGGATAAACTAAAGTGAGAATATACTAATTCATATTTTAAAATTAAACTAGACTTGTTAAAATAATGCTTGGAAATGAAAATGTAGCTTTTTCCTTAAAATAAGAAAATTATTGACAATAAGTAGGTAGGTATACGAGGAATTCTTACTCGTAATTCATATCACTTACCAAAATCTTTAAGAGCCGTGAGATTTGCTCGGGCAGACAAGTTTGCTCTTCCGTACATGTCGGTCCCATAACGGAACTCAGTGACCAAACCGATGTTGAAGTACTCAGTTGGCTTTATAGCTTCAGGCCCTGATTAGAATCACAGATTTTCATATAAATATCCAGATAGTAGAATAGTAAAATGGTAAGATACGATCGACAGATACCATGTTAACAAGAATTGGAAATGGAATCCAATTTAAACATAGTAATCGATGCTTCAACTTCAACTCTTCCCTGAGCCCTAAGTGAAGTGTTAACAGTATGAACAAGAAAATGAGAAGCTTCTTTAGAACCCTAGGAAAGTAGAAACTTAAGAGTGATTATCATTATGATTTTTGATTACACAAAAAATTAACTCCCACCTACCTCCGTCATCTGGAACTTCTTGAAACACGAAGAGTTTTTTGCCACTCGGCAACGGTTTGGTACTGTTGAGGATGAACTTGATATCCTCTGGATACATGTGTTTTGCAGCATCAATTCTGTAAAAGCGAGGATGATAATCTGCTAAACCATTTACACGAATTTAATCGTCAATTCAGGTAATAGGGCTTCCTTGAGTATGGAAATTCATACACTCAAAACATTGATCAGGGGCCTATTCCATAAAAAAATTACAAAACTCTTCACTTTTCACTCAGTTTTAAACTCTTCACCTTGAGAATTATAAAAATAAGAACTAGGTACGAGTAATTTCTATCCTTAAATACAACCATACTTCCTACTCTTCCAGTGTGTGTGTGTGTGTGTGGAGTGCGGAGACTCTGACTTGACCAACACATAGTAGGTATCTACCTAATTTTGACGTACCTTTCGATCTCTTCTCTATGTTCAAACTTCTTATAACGGCCTCAGAAGTGCTGAAGTCAATAACTTTCTTTTCTACAAAGAATATTCATGCTCTCTAGTGGGTGCTATCACCTAAAATTTAACTAAAGGCATGAAATAAACCTAAATACCGTTTCGTAAATCACCTACCTCAGAGTTTTCGATTGCGGAACAAAACGAAACAGGTAAGCTAGAAGACACGTTTGTAGAAATGAGAACGGAATGAGACCTGTTTCATGTTGTATTTTGCATTCAGATCTATGTAATTAACTTCTTAAAATCTTGAAACCTTTTTTATTTTTTATTTTTTTTTTATAAAGTACATTAGAGATTTTTTTCGTTTTGGGTTAAAATCTTAAGAATGGAGAACTCCAGAGGTTTCTTTGGACTTCAACTCCACTCCACCTCATCATTGTCGATAACAGGAATAACCTACTCTAAACATTGACTTATCATTATTACCAACCTGAATCCTGAAGCCCCTAAATCGATGAGCTCATTCAAATGAGTTATTAGTTTCTGTCGAACGTAATCTTGTTTCTGGTCCAAGTCGTGAAGTCCAACTAACTCGCAGACCCTTACCTTGAAAAAAAAAGAAAATTGTAAAGATACTTACAGGTACAGTTAAACTTTGTCGTGTAATTTCATGCTCAAGCTACACTTTGAATTAGTAAAGAATTTCACCATAAATACTCAAAATAACAAACCAAAATTGTGAAAATCATATCGCTTTTTGAATTAATTTGATTAGGTAGGCCTTAGGATACAGGACTATGTTTCCGACCAGAAGACATTTAAGACACTTAATCCTATCTTGATAGAATTATTTGTTGAGGGTAATGGAAATTCGAGGTCGAGACTTGGCTCTTGAATATTGGGAATTATGCCCCGAATTTGGGACAAAATTTTCTCCCGTGGTAGATCCAAAAAATGGAATAGAATGTCCACAAATGATTTACAAAAATGATGCAGACATTAAAATGGCCACCGAACCAAAGAACCATGTATGTAGTTCAAACACATGATGACCTATAAGCCCCTTCTTTTATTTTGGCATATAAATACCTTTTCTCCCAGATCGTAGTGAGTTTCTAGTTTTATTTGCCGTTTTAAAACTGGAAAGTCTCAAAAAATTAGAAACTGATGTGTTCTTTCAAGTTCCCACCTACCTAACTATTCACTCAAGTCTACAAATATGCTGTAAGCAAAATTACTCTCTTTAAGATCATGATAATTTATTCGTAAATTGGTAAACAGATGATACCATCGTCTGTTGGATGGTATGGTGTAAGGATGGCTTGTTTTGGCTTATTATTTTCGATAATGAACCTTTGGAATCGACTAGGAAAATTTTGCGTAAAATTCAAAAATGGCAAAATTGCAAACTTTGTTTTTTTTCAAACCATTTTTTATTGCAGATTTGGACTCTACGTCAAATTGCATGAAGATTTTACTTTAACAACTTTTTTTTTAACGTGCGCAAACCACTCAGCGAGCGCTCAAAGATGCGCAACCCAGTGATTGTGTGCCAAAATTGAGACGAAGGTAGACCTCAAGTGTGGCGCCTTACTTAGCACTGTTATTTTACGCTGAATCGCGTGGAATCCCTTCCTTGATTTGATTTAATTTTACCGCATTTCCAGCCGAAAAAGTCACTTTTTGAGGAGGATATCATCGATTTTCCGTGGAATCTTTTCCGAGTATCGTTTCCTTCACGAATTATTTCCCCTTTGACACAATTTTATCAATTTTATAGTTTTTTACTCTTCATTGGGATTAATTCATTACCACTCATATGAAAATCGATGATTTCCTCCTCAAAAAAGTGACTTTTTAGGCTGTAAATGCGGTAAAATGAAATCAAATCATGAAAAGGATATTACTGCGCGATTCCTTCATCTCAATCGTGTCGCATCTTTAAGCGCTCGCTGAGCGAGCTGCGCGCGTTCAAAAAAAAGTTATCGAAGTAAAATGTTCATAAAATTTACATAGAATCCAAATCTGCAATAAAAAATGGGGGTTCCCGTTCGAAAAAACAAAATTGAACATGGTTGCCAAAGCGTAATTTTTCCATTTTTGAATTTTTTGCAAAAATTTTATGAAAAATACGAAGAATTGTAGCGTTGGTCAGATTTTGTTTTCGTACACAATTAGAGAAAATAAGGGGGGGGGGGGCGTAGTTACTTGGATACTCGATATGGGCCCCATTTGGTCAATCACTTCTAAGAGTTGAAAAATGAGGGCTGAAATTTTCAAAACGCCCTATTTCAAAAACTTTCAATATAAAATTTTTCTTCAATTTAAAATAGAATTAATTCTTTAGTTATTGTATGATTTTTTTTATGGACTTAAAATAGTAGTGCATTGCTAGAATCAAATGAGACCACTCAGAGCTCTGTGAGACAAACAATTCGCACCCAAAACGAACTTAAGGGTTGGACTTATGATAAATCAGAAAAACGAGGATGAAACGCAAAAGAGGCCTAATCTCCTTTCAAATTTTAGCTGGCAAAAATGCGATCGTTGTTCGTTTTTCGACTTGTCCTCAGTTTTACGTCCTTAGCAACCAGCAATCAAATTTCCTAATGAGGTAACCTAACTCCCTATTTTTTCGAAAGTGAGAAGCGTTTATTTCTCCCCAATAAACTTGATTGTGAAGTAGGTGGATAGTTGGTACCTATTTTTGGTTTTAAAAAAACGTCGGCCAAGTGGGTGTGGCACACAGCTTCCTCGTATCCATAACCCGATTGTATAGATGATCCGATGCATAGTAGTTAATCTCAAAACATCAAAACATGTTAATCTGTAACATCCCTGAAAATTTCATTGAAATCGGATGGAAAATGTAGAAGTAATGGCCGTTACAAGGAATTCACGTTTGCGCATGCGCAGTCGCTTCTATCAGTCCGGGGATGATGATTTTCATAGGAGACCGTCTACACACCAACCCGCACAATCCCTGAAAATTTCATAGAAATCGGACCATAACTTCGTATACTTATGCGCGTTACAAGAAATTCATGACAGACACACAGACAGTCACGGAACCAAAATTGTTCAGGAAGGTCTGAAACGTAAAACGCGAGTGGAAATTTTGATTTTGGAGAATTTTTTTTTTTTCATCCTTGAAAAGTGAAAACAAAGCTTCCTTGGTAGACTCGGAAGCAAAATAGAGACAATATTATTTGCAGACGAGTGAAGTATGTAGAAGAATAAAACCTTTGAGTAATTATTTGCAGCGTTTTGAACATTGCACGACGTTATTGAACGACCCCATTTCCATTGGAAAGGTCTTGTCTTGTCGAATCCATCGATACTAAAACTCGAAAGTTAATAATTTTGGACATAGCATTGTGAACTAAGGACAATTTTAATTGATTTTGGTTTATTATTTTCAATAATAAGCCTTTGGAATCGAGCAAGAAAAAAAAAAATTTTAACCCCCCCTCAAAATTTGATGTTTTACGTTTCAAGGTACGTAGAATACGAAAATCGAATAAAAAAATTTCCGTCCGTCCGCCGTACGCCGTACGCGGCACTTTTCTTAGCAAAACTGGACCGATTTGGTTCAAATTTGGTATATGGGCTCCATTTGGGGTCTAGTTGTGCCGCGAAGCTTTTGGTTGATGTAGGTCACTTCTAAGGGGTGAAAATTAAGGGTGGAAATTTTCAAGAGTGCCCTAGCTCGAAAACTCTCGAAATAAAGGTATCGTTTTTTCACCAATTTTAAATAGTACAGAATTTTTAAAAATTTTTGAGACCACCCGGAGCTCTGTAGGACAAACCGTTCGGTCCCTACGAGTATTTGAAGGTTTTCCTTCGATAAAACAGAATCATGAGTGTGAATCGCAAAAGAGGTCTAATCGCCGTTCAAATTTTATCTGACTAAAATGCGATCGCTGTACATTTCTTCGATTTGTATACAGTTTTGCCTTCTGCGTAACCAGTAATCAAATTTCCATATCAAGCTTTCTATTTTTCGAATCGAGTGTGAAGCGTTTAGTTCTTTCTAATAAACTTGATTGTGAAGGTGTGAAGCCATTATAGTGTGGTAGGTAGTACCTACCAATAGGTAGGTGTGGTAGGTAAAAAAAATTGGTAGGTAAAACAATGTTTGTAGGTAAAAAACGCTGCAAATCATTGCTCACTGATCAGCTGAGTGAGCTCCGAAGCCATTTTCAATGCTATTGAATGGAAGTGCTCTTCCAGGCGTCTCCAGCATTCGAGGAGATATTCTTCACTCCTCACATCACTGATCAGCTGAGTGAGCTCCGAAGCCATTTTCAATCCTATTGAACGCAGGAGCTGAAATTTGAGAGGGAAGGTCAAGGGAGAATACAGATGGTGGTAGGTGCTATTGATGGAGAACCAGTGATCTATACAGAAGGATGCAAATCATTGCTCACTGATCAGCTGAGTGAGCTCCGAAGCCATTTTCAATCCTATTGAATGGAGGTGCTCCTCCAGGCGTCTCCAGCATTCGAGGAGATCTTCTTCACTCCTCACATCACTGATCAGCTGAGTGAGCTCGAAAGCCATTTTCAATCCTATTGAATGGAAGTGCTCTTCCAGGCGTCTCCAGCATTCGAGGAGATCTTCTTCACTCTTCTGATCACTGATCAGCTGAGTGAGCTCCGAAGCCATTTTCAATCCTATTGAACGCAGGAGCTGAAATTTGAGAGGGAAGGTCAAGGGAGAATACAGATGGTGGTAGGTGCTATTGATGGAGAACCAGTGATCTATACAGAAGGATGATCTATACAGAAAATAATAAACCTTTGAGCAATGATTTGCAGCGTTTTTGAGTAGTTGTCGATGATAGTGACTAGTCATTTTCCTCTACGTGGAATTAAAACGTGTACAAAAACATTCAAGTGGATACCTATCATTAATATTAGCTTTTTATACTCATTTAATATTATGATACATATGAGTGTATCTGAAGCTGCACTTAAGATCTGTAATCGATAAACTGAAAGTTTTCATTTGTCTCATTTTTAAAGAGTATGTACCTATCAATCCAGAACTCAAGTGAAGACGCACACCAGGTGGTATTGGTTGAGTGGCGCCGAGAGATTATGAAACGGCTACACGAAAACCAATTCAAATAACTCGACTATTGTTTTATGCTGTTGTCCTTGAGTGTTTGACATTCACTGCTTGCAAAAAGAACAAGAAACTCACGAAATAACGTGTGCAACAAAAGAAAAACTATGAGGTTTTGAATCGTTGCAAAGGCTGATGATGAGCTGTAAGCCAACAACTGGTACGAGTACTTATCCGTGGATGGATCCAGAAATAAACAAGTGGGATTGACCAAACAGACCTAGTTTGATGAACAAAATTCACAAAATCCCAAGAACGAATCACATAAGGATTACTTCGGGTTCAGCATTTTTTGACAAGTAAATGGTCAAATTTTTAAATTTTTGGGTCTGAAAATGGACTTTTTGGGATGGAAAATGAGGGTCTTTTTAGTGGCAATCACCTAATATATATAAATAATATGTTATACATTTTATATTGTGTTATGTAGTCATAATCCAAAAATGGAAAAATCTTATTTGAGTCGATTAAGTAGCCATCTTGAACAATCATAATATTCCTTACTCGAATTTTGAGTGAACATATTATGTTCACTCAAAATTCGAGTAAGGAATACCTCATTAAGAATAAAAATATCAAAGTTAGAAAATGGCTATACAATTTATGAAAATTTGCTCATGAACTTATTCTGCTTGAATCGAACTTTTCAGTTAGAATCGTTCATTGCTCGATTTGTTTTTGTTACCTGAAGAGAGTTTATATCGTATCTACTGTGGTATCATGGATCGCTCTGTTTTTAATGTCCACATTATCTATGAATGTAGATGTTGTGGAGGAGGAAAATAAGGGAAATGAAATTGAGAATGAGGTTTTTGGGTGATTCACCAGACAAAAAACGCTGTAAATTATTACACAATGGTTTATTATTATTCTATATAGATCACTCGTCTGCAAAGCCACCAACCATCCAGCAAGAAGAAAACAATCGATCGCATTTCGGTCAGCTAAAATTTGAACGGAGATTAGGCCTCTTTTGCGGTTCACAGTCGTGTTTCTGATTTATCGTACGTCCAACCCTTAAATTCTCGTAGGGAACGAACGGTTTGTCCTATAGGGCTCCGCGTAGTCTCAAATAATTCTAAAAATTCTATACTATCCTAAATTGATGGAAAAACAATACCTTTATATCAAAATTTTTTGAGTTTGGACGTTTTAAAATTTTCAAAATTTATTTCTCAACCTTCAGAAGTTATCTACATCAACCAAAATCTTCGGGGCACAACTAGACCCCAAATGGAGCCTACACACCAAATTTAATCAAAATCGGTCGATTCCAAAGGTTCATTATTGACAATAATAAACCAAAATGGTCTAGGCGGCACTCTAGGCGCCAATCTGTCTGCCATGTCCCGCCAGTTGATGGGTTGGTTTGGGAAAATTATCATAATAAATGGTCGTTTGAATGGGTCGAAGTTTTTTGAAATCATACTCATTCGTCACAATTGTGTGAGACAATTTTCAAATTCAAATATTTCCCGATACCCCGATTTCCCGGTACCCATTTTGAAAACTAATACCTACTTATATAAATTTCTTTCGATTTGACGCGAATTTGAATACATGGATAGGAAGATAGCGGAAAATACCTTAATGTGTGTGTAAAATCACAATATGAGTAATAACGAACCACTAAAAAAGGATTTCCGATTTCTAATTTAGAAAAAAGTTCAAATGTGAGATAATTCAAAGTTTTGGAGTTTATTTTGAAAAACGCTGCAAATCATTGCTCAAAGGTTTATTATTTTCTGTATAGATCATCCTTCTGTATAGATCACTGGTTCTCCATCAATATCAATGTGTTATAAAAGACTAATTAGACTATTATAAAGACGCCTAATTCGCATAATTTGGTTTTGACAGTCCATTACGAATTCGTGTTCTAATCCATTTGTATGCTAATCATATGGCTCAAACCTTGAACTTGAATCCTTTGGTTACTTTAGTGAGTCCTTACTTTGGTTGCGTTATTATAGTCGATTCCGATGTCGCAGGTGGGATGGAAATGCTCAGAAGTATACGGAACTGCCGGATAACTCTTGTTGAAGGTGTCCGCGACTGAGCCGTTGGTCCCTCGGACGGTACTTGGAAGGTTTGCAGTCATGTGATTCAGCAACACGTCGACTATTATTCTGCAAGAAGATTGTTTTATTGAGAAAGTGGGTGCATTCAATATTTATTCTGAAATTATTCATTCGAATTTGGTTATGATTTCGCGATTACAAGGGTTTGCGCCAAGGCAGTCCCATCTGAACTTAATCGCTACTGGACAATTGGTAACTCCGTCAATAGGATTGTAGTTTATTACTAAAACGCTGCAAATTATTACACAGCGGTTTGTAAAAGATGTCTGTCTGGTAAAGATCGCACTTGATCTGCTGAAATTTGCCTCATTTCCGTCAGTGAGCGTTCACATGCAAATCACACTCGTGTTTCTGATTCATAATTTGAACAACCTACGAAGCAACAATGACACTTCTAAAGACTTGTAGGGGGAAGGACGCCGATCTTCTCGGGCTACCTAGGGGTCTGTCTGATAAATTTTACAATAAATTGTTCATTCAACAATATTTGGTTGGCTGGATGGTTTCTTCGTTTTTAAAAATTGAACACTAGGTAACCTAAATAGATGGAAAGAATGTTATGAAACATTCTTACATAATTATTATCCGTATTCAGCGACTATTAGGTCCCAAAAAGCTGTAAATAATGACAAAAATTCTTTCAAATTTCGGGAATTTTGAATAAATTTATTAAAAAACATTTCCTTGTATGTATCGAAAGTTTTCGAGCTAGAGAGTTTTAGAGTTTCCCCCCAATTTCACCCCTTGAAAGTGATTGGCAATAACCAAATCTTCGGGGCACAGTTAGACCCCTAATGGAGCCGATATACTAAATTTCATCAAAATCCTTAATAATGCCTGTTTAATTATGTATGCAGTATACATAGGTACTATCGTGATTTGTATTGAATCCTGTAATGAGTACTTACTTTATTCCTACTTTGGAACACCTGTCACACATATTTTTGAAAGCCGCCGCGTCACCAGACCTGGAAGAGATCTTGTAGGAGAACGGTTGATACCTCTCGAACCAAGGACGTCCGTCAAGGACTGCACTT
Organism: Apolygus lucorum; assembly: GCA_009739505.2. Lineage (NCBI taxonomy): Eukaryota > Metazoa > Arthropoda > Insecta > Hemiptera > Miridae > Apolygus > Apolygus lucorum. Next base: position 39,802,479 of record CM019180.2, read on the forward strand.
TCCATCACTGGAGACACCTAAATTAATAATAATGATAGTAAGAGAGAGAGAGAGAGAGAGAGAAAGATGGAAGTATATTGAAATAAAGGGGTAGTTTCGACAGTTTTGTACATAGAAGTGGTTTCAGTTTTAGTATAACTTGATGATTGGCCGCAAGAGAGCAAATCACTAAGTATGGCTTTCTTTCGCTTTTTTATCATAGCACTGAAGCAAGAGCGGTTCATTTCAGTCAAAAAAAGAGCGACAAATTTTTGAACGCGATTTCCCAAAAATTCTCTTACCCCGGATGAGCGATATGCAATATTTTCCTTGAATATCTACGAATATAGAATAACCCATTCATCATTTTTGCGCACTATTATTTAAAATATTTCAAATCTTTCTTGACTATTCACATTTTGCTCGAAAATTCACGGAAACGTGACCTACCCTACAAATTGTATGAGTAAAAATGAGCATAAAACATAAAATCTACTTATTTGGGTCTTATTATACTACTAAGTACCCCACATGATTATAGTACGTCAGATAAGTATTTAACCATCAGAAAAAGTAACAATATTTAAAAAAATATGTACATCTTAATATGATCCGTTAATTTTATAAAGAGGATTGCAAAACTTGAGCTAATTTCAGGAAGTGATTTAGCATGAAACTTCTAACATAAACTAAAATTCATCCACTTTGACCCATTAGTTACTAAATTTAGCATCAAGTACCGACCAAAAGTTACATACATTACATTATTACAAAAGTTACATTTCATGCAACATCCACTTGCAGATTTTATACACATGTTTAATAAAACTGTATTCTATACAATACTCCAACTGAATTGAAAAGGAGACTTGGCTTTATTCTGGTAGGTATCTTTTTGATCAATCAAGCTCACTTTATTATCAAATTAGTCTAAACCTTCTCCGAAAAAACAAAAAATCGTCTATCACGAATAAACAAAAATCGAATAAAAACAAAAAATCACTATCACAAATAGTTTTGTCGTTACGTAATTTCATGTCGGTTTTTAACCGGTTGGTGATTGCAAAAACACAATATTCTGTGTTAAAAGTTGGATAGAATTTTGAGATGATTTCAGAAGGAATTTGTTGGGTGAGATTCGAATATTAGCAAATGGCTCTTCGGATAATCACCAAAGTCGGTAGTTTATCCCTGTCTAGAAGGAACCGTCTTTTTAAAGCATTTTGGGGAACTCCAGCATAGAATCTATTGTCCTTGCATAACTTAGGAACCCCAAATAGTGTGCGATGCTGAAACTGTCTTATAAAAGCGTAATCTTGCGAGTTTATTCAGTAGATACCTATATAAATAATGTGAAAAAGAAAAATGCATGACTTCTTTGATAAAAAAGATAATATTAAGATAAAACCGTCTGCCAAGTGGGTGTGGCACATAGCTTCTTCCTATTCATAATCCGATTGTATGGATGATCCGATGCATAGTAGCTAATCTGAAAACATCGATCTCTAAGTACCTTCCACTACCCTCATAGCGGACCATCTACACGCTAAACCGAACAACCCTGAGAAATTTCGTCGAAACCGGATGGAAAATGTAGAAGTTATGGCCGTTACTAGGAATTCACGTTTGCGCATCAACTACTATCAGTCTGAGGGAAATGATTTTCATAGGGGACCATCGACACGCCAATATGAACAATCCTAGAAAATTTCATCAGATTCTGATGAAAAATGTAAATGTTATGGCTGTTACAAGGATTTTACGTTTGCGCATGCGCAGATACTACTGTCAATTTTAAGGTCTTGATTTTCATTGAGAACCGTCTAAAACATAATCTGCATAATCCCTGAAAATTTCATCGAAATCGGATGAAAAATGTGGATGTTATGGCCGTTACAGGGAATAGGGTGTGCGCCTAGGTAGGAAAAACTGTTTATTGTTATTTTTAATCTAAGGTAGACCTCATTCTGAGAATTTTCGTACCAACTGCGACCTTCTAGCGAGCGTAAATCTTTTCCTATGAATTTTTAAAGTTTCGACCGTTCATGACGTCACAGCGGGATGGGGGGTCCCGCCCAGGCGAGAGGGGCGCGTGACGTCATAAACGGTCGAAACTTTAAAAATTCATAGGAAAAGATTTACTCACGCTAGAAGGTCGCGGTTGGTGCCAAAATTCTCAGGATGTAGTCTACTTTCGATTAAAAATCTAAAAAAAATCAAGGCGCACCCCCCATTCACGTTTGCGCATGCGCAGCAGCTACTGTCAGTCCGGGGATGATGATTTTCACACATGAGGACCATCTTCACGCCAACCCGCACAATCCCTGAAAATTTCATCGAAATCGGACAATAAATTCGTATAGTTATGCCGTTTACAAGAATTTCATGACAGACAGACACACAGACACGGAACCAAAATTGTTCAGAAAGGTCTGAAACGTAAAACGCGAGTGGAAATTTCGATTTTGGAGAACTTTTTCTTTCAACCTTGAAAAGTGAAAACAAAGCTTCCGCTACCTTCGTAGACTTGGAAGCAAAAAGACGGGATGGAGAACATTACTCGCAGTATTTATACGCAATGCCAGTATAAAACATTATTCTCAGCATACACATTATTCAAAATAAAACATCATGATATTCAACTTCATTCATGCACTCGTAATAATTGTGTTCAATGAAGATTTATCTTTGTATTATACCCGTACCTAGACAGTATTCCTAATTCACGGGCTGAAATTGGCTCATTGCCCTTAATATTGTTTATCATTTAATGATTAACAGAAGGTTTCCATTATTTTTCCGACCGTCACTTTTGACCGCGTCACGGCTTTATCGCACCTTCGCGACCGATCGCCACACTACTCAAGAAAGTGAACATGTCCATGTTCAATAATAATATCATGAGAACATTTGTCGCGAAATGAACATTTAATAAATTTTTTGGTGGAATAAAATGTCGTAAAATCAATGATTATTAATTTATTTAATTGTAGGTATATCCGTAGGTCTACCGTCCATAGTTTTCTAAACCATTTGTCGCATTCTAAATACTTAATTCAATACATGAGTAAATAAATAGTGGACATGCTAATAATATGACATTTTCACCTGAACGCCAGTGTATCCGTTCTTGCTGAGAAAAGTCTCGCATTCGTTGGCAACTTCATCAAATCGCCATTCCATGAGTTGGACAAACGTCTCTGAAGACGCCCCTGCGATCAGGGAAATCAACAGAATTGGCAGCCACATCGTGAAAAATAACGGGATTTTTAACTTCTATGATGGGATGAAATAGGATTTATTGTACTATTGGAGACATCTGTCACTCCCAAAGTAGAGTGATACAGACTGAGTTTAGTTTGCTCGACTAAATGTATTTTAATTGTGTTTGTCCTATCATCATATCTTGCGATAATGGGTTTCCACAGATTACGAAAACACATTTTTTTTAAATAGACTCTAAATGATCAGGAGAGTGGTGGGTGATTTGGATCACGAGAGCATCATTATCGATACCGCATTGTTACTAGACACGCTCTTGTTCCTCTAAGTACTTAACTACGTAAAACCTGGCATCAAACCTCTCCTTGACCTGTCTATAATACCTGGCATTACATACGCGATTACCAACACAACAATGAACAAAATATCGCATACGTAAAAAGTACCTACCTTCAGACACCTCTTCATTTTAGCAAGTAGAGGAACGTAGGGATTCAATCATGGCCCATGATTCATGGGCTTCATTATGTTGCTTCCTCACTCGCGCGGCAAATCAGCAATATTATTGGCCTCCAAAATCAAAATTTTCACTTGCTTTAGGCGTTTTAGAGTTTCAGATAAGTTTTGGTCCCGCATCTGCCAGTCTGGCGAGGCAAGGACTGAAAATATTATAGAAACGGGTTTCAAAGAGTTTCATTATTACTAATCTGTGAGTTGAATCTACGACTTCTCAGTTCCCATAAATTACCAAAATTTATTGCTCTAATTACTTCGGAGAGTATGCTATTCAACATTGTACTGCGCTCGGTGTTTTATCACAAAAAAAAGATAAATCCTATAATTCTAAATACTAGGCGAACTACTATATTTAATACGAAGTAATAGTCCGATTTTGATTACATTTTGGTTTATTATTTTCAATAATGAACCTTTGGAATCGACCAAGAAAAAAAAATTTCAACACCCCCTCAAAATTTGATGGTATGTAGAATCCAAAAATCGAATAAAAACGCTGCAAATTATTACACAACGGTTTATTATTTTTATATAGATCACTCGTCTACAAAATCACCAACCACCAATATAAAGAGAAAAATAAAAAAATAAAATAAAATAATAATAAAAATAAAAATAAAAAATCACCAATTATTGATCGCATTTCGGTCAGCTCTAATTTGAACGGAGATTAGGCCTCTTTTGCGATTCACACTCGTGTTTGGATTTATATTTACATATGTATTTCAATATAAACCCTTAAATTTTCGTAGGGAGCGAACGGTTTGTCCTACAGAGCTCCGCGTGGTCTCAAAAAATTCTAAAAATTCTATAGAATCTTAATTTGAAGGAAAAACAATACCTTTATATCGAAATTTTTTGAGTTAGGGCGTTTTCAAAATTTCAAAATTGATTTTGGAACCCTTAGGAGTGACCTACATCAACCAAAAGCTTCGGGGCACAACTAGACCCCAAATGGAGCCTACATACCAAATTTCATCAAAATCGGTCAATGCTAAGTGGCAAAAGTGCCGCGTACGGCGGACGGCGGACGGCGGACGGACGGCCAAATTTTTATTCGATTTTTGGATTCTACGTACCTTGAAACGTAAACCATCAAATTTTGAGGGGGTGTTAAAATTTTTTTTTTCTTGGTCGATTCCAAAGGTTCATTATTGAAAATAATAAACCAAAATTTGGCCGTCCATACGCCGTACCCGGCACTTTTGCCACTTAGCATTGACCGATTTTGATGAAATTTGGTATGTAGGCTCCATTTGGGGTCTAGATGTGCCCCGAAGATTTTGGTTGATGTAGGTTACGTCTTAGGGTTCCAAAATGAATTTTGAAATTTTGAAAACGCCCTGACTCAAAAAATTTCGATATAAAGGTTCTATAGAATTTTTAAAATTTTTTGAGACCACCCGGAGCTCTGTAGGACAAACCGTTCGCTCACTACGAGAATTTAAAGTTTGAATGTACGATGAATCAGAAACACGAGTGTGAATCGCAAAAAGAGGCCTAATCTCTGTTCAAATTAAAGCTGACCGAAATACGATCGATGTTTTTCTTCATGTTGGATGGTTGGTGGCTTTGCAGACGAGTGATCTATATAGAAAAATAAAAAATAATAAACCAATGTGTAATAATTTGCAGCGTTTTTAGTTACAACGTGGAACATACTCTAAAAGGTACCGTTTTCAATTAAAAAACATAACAAACTTGATTTCCCACTTAAATTTCTCACAAATTTGGAGGGTGCCTACTTGGAATAAAGTTCTGAAATTATTGTTGGTATCTGTGTGGGATTCGATCGGAAATATGCGGGGGAAGGGGTGGGGGTGTTTCAATCGTGTGATGTTCATAAATTTAGAATTAGCTCACTTTTCCATATTAGAAAATGAATTAAAACACACGTATTTGTCCATGTTATTCTTTGTAAGAAAACTATAGGGACTACCCATCCAACTCTCAGCCGTTTTTGATATTTCGGCCCAAATAATTCCAACTAGCCGTTACCTACCAAATATTGCCTGTTAGAAGAAGAAAGTAACCCTGTTAATTACATTATTATCCTTGAGGACTTCAATGAAATAACATTTTGCACAATTTGTCAGTGCGAACACACAGTTTAGTATTTACTGTCTAGTTGTGGAGACAGCCGACGGGGGACCAGACAGAACTGATGCAACAGTGTGAATAAATGAGGTAGGTAACTGGACATTTCTTCGGTAGAAAGAGGCCTACGTGAAAACCTGCGTAAACTGCACTGTATCCAACAGTTGAGCGTCTCAGGCCGATGCTGACAGCTCAATAATCACCTAAACGAACAAATTCATGTTAGAAACATCCAAAAGCTGCAATTTTTAGTCCATCTTTTAAAAAAAAGAGAGAACGAAGTATAAATTCAAACTCGTTCAAAGAGGGCTCTTGAAGAACGACCCGTTAAAAATATCTGTCCTTCGGAATATCCATGATGGTGAAAAGAAATGAAGCTGTGCTACGCTCCCCACCGACAAGTTCAACTTGGAGGGAATCAATCAGAACTTGATCCAAGGCAAAGAAAACAAGGTAAATCAGTTATGGGGTGTTTGGAGAGTAAGGAGAGACGTCAAGCAAACAGAAGAGCTCTCACCGCCCGCGAGCCACCGGGATAACTTGATTATAGACAGTAATCCAACTTGTGTGCCATCTCCCGGGATTTGTCTTGATTCACACTCTAGTCTTGAATTTTTCTCCAGTTCTAAGCTACAGGAACGCACCTTTACTACTGACTCGAATCTCAAAACCTTTGGGGATATGCAAGAATAAAATTGATGCGAAATATGCTCTGGTAAAAGTAACATCTTTTTTTTCGGAGGTTATTTATGGTACTTAATTCAAAACTTACTGGAAAAACGTCTGCCAAGTAGGTGTGTAACATAGCTTCCTCGTATCCATAACCTGATTGTTTAGATGATCCGATGCATAGTAATTAATCTCAAAACATCAATCTCTAAGTACCTTGCGCTGCTCTATTGGGGACTATCTACAGCACAACACGCATAATCCTTGACAATTTCGTCAAAATCGGATTAGAAATGTAGAACTTATGGCTGTTACAAGGAATCAACGTTTGCGCATGCGCAGTGGGTACTATCTGTCTGGGGGCAATGATTTTCGTAGGGGACCATCTACACCCCAACCCGCGTAAATCCTTAAAATTTCATCGAAATCAAATGGAAAATGCAGAGTTGGGGCTGTTATAAGTATATACACGTTTCCGCATGCGCAGCCGCGACTATCAGTCCGTTGGTGATGATTTTCATAGGGGACCGTCAACACGCCAACCCAAACAATCTCTGAAAATTTCATCGAAATCGGACTATAACTTTGTAAATATAGTCATGCCCGTTACAGACAGGCAGGGAACCAAAAGTGTTCAGGAAGGTCTGAAACGTAAAACGCGAGTGGAAATTTTGATTTTGGAGGACATTGTTGGAGAACATTTTCTGCTTCCGCTTCCTTGGTAGACTAGGAAGTCGGAAGCAATATAACAATCCCCTTAAATGAAGGCACACCAATATACTTCAAAAATTCTGCAAATTATTACACAATGGTTTATTATTTTTCTATATTGATCACTCGTCTGCAAAACCACCAACCATCCACCATGAAGAAAAACATCGATCGCATTCCGGTCAGCTAAAATTTGAACGGAGATTAGGCCTTGTAGTGTTACTTACCTTCTCAGTTATTATTATTATTGTTTGGAGTTTCCATGGCAACCGGTTTTTATACCATGTCAGGCAGTTTAATAAAACACTTACTTTTCTTGACATGTAACTCGCGAGTTCTTTTATTAGTTATTACATTAAATATACATTTTCTATAACACCACATGGTGTCAGGTGTTGAAAATCATGCCAAAATCAAAAACTAAGGCGAAGAGAACCGCTCGGAGGTCCGTGAATGAAGAAGAGGCTGACGATTCCGCCTCGGAAAATGATTCGGTACAAGAGGAGCTGAGAACTGGGAATAGGTCCCGAGGGAGATCGAGTAAGCCCAAAAAGGATGTTCAAAAGGTAAGCCCCATGTTTAGTACCTCCTCACCGGCTCAAACAGTTGTCGGTTTGCAGTCACAGCTACAGTCACCCGACAGTTTTGACTTCACGGATCCTCCTAAATGGCCAAGGTGGATAAAACGATTTGAAAGATAAAGAATTGCTTCTGAATTGTATCTCAAACCAAGTCTACAGCAAATAAGTACTCTTTTATACACCTTGGGCCAGGAAAGTGAGGAACTCTTTGGCACTTTCGATCTTGGTGACGAAGATGATTTAGAATATGAAGATGTAGTAGCAGCTTTTGAGATCTATCTAGTTCTTAAAAAGAATATCGTTTACGAAAGAGCGAAGTTTTTGAAACGTAGGCAAGGAACAGGTGAACCAGTAGATGCTTTTATAAATGACCTTCATAAACTGGCGGAAAGTTGTGAACTAGGCCAGCTCAAAGATAGTCTGGTTCGCGATTTGATTGTCATTGGTGTCAACAATCACAAATTGTCTGAAACCCTACAAATGGACGAGTCTCTGACCCTGCATAAAGCCATTGCTAAGGCTCGACAAGCAGTAGCCCTCACTTCCCGCAATCTAATGGCGAAGCAGAAAATGCGGTAGCTATTGCAAAAAGAATATTGCTCAAGTGTCCTGATCCCAATCTTGGATTATTAGCATATCGGACCACCCAATTGGAATCTGGATTGTCACCGGCAGAATTGCTATATGGACGGAAGCTGAGATCAACGCTACCATCTTTGCACGACTTCAAGTTAGTCGAGAAAGAAAAAATTGAGAAGTTCCGCAGACAAGACTTCGAGATTAAGAGGCGTCAAAAGAAAAATTTCGACAGAAGTAAGGGAGTGAAGGAGCTACAGCCACTCTCAGTGGGCGATAAGGTCTGGGTGCGAGATATAAGGGCAAATGGCAGGATCAAGTCCAAAACGGAACACCCTCGCTCATATTTGGTGACTCTAAGTAATGGAAACGAACTGAGAAGAAATCGGTGGCATTTGATACCTACCAGGAATGAATCGTGCAGTATCAATAGTAGCTCTACTGAAGAAGGGCAACCAGATGGGGAGATCCTTAGAAGATCTACAAGAATTCGGAGATCATCATCAAGATGCTAGACAAATTTTGAATGTGTTTGAAGAAGGGGAGATGTAGTGTTACTTACCTTCTCAGTTATTATTATTATTGTTTGGAGTTTCCATGGCAACCGGTTTTTATACCATGTCAGGCAGTTTAATAAAACACTTACTTTTCTTGACATGTAACTCGCGAGTTCTTTTATTAGTTATTACATTAAATATACATTTTCTATAACACCACAGGCCTCTTCTGCGATTCACACTCGTGTTTCTGATTTATCGTACGTCCAACCCTTAAATTCTCGTAGTGAGCGAACGGTTTGTCCTACACAGCTCCGCGTGGTCTCAAAAAATTCTAAAAATTCTATAGAATCTTAAATTGAAGGAAAAACAATACCTTTATATCAAAATGTTTTGAGTTAGGGCGTTTTCAAAATTTCAAAATTCATTTTTGAACCTTTAGAAGTGACCTACATCAACCAAAATCTTCGGGGCACAACTAGACCCCAAATGGAGCCTACATACCAAATTTCATCAAAATCGGTCAATGCTAAGTGGCAAAAGTGCCGCGTACGGCGTACGGCGGACGGCCGGCCAAATTTTATTCGACTTTTGGATTCTACGTACCTTGAAACGTAAACCATCAAACTTTGAGGGGGTGTTAAAAAATTGTTTTCTTGGTCGATTCCAAAGGTTCGTTATTGAAAATAATAAATCAAAATGAGTACTTTCGCTACAATTTACTTTTATTAATCAGACGGTTTTTGTTTATTATTTTCTATGATGAAACTTTAGAATCGAAGAAGAAAAAAATGCTTAAATTTCTATTCTTAAAAGAATATTTAGAAAAATAGAATAGTTGAAAATAAATTGAAAAGCCAACGGAAAAACTGAAAAAGAAAAGATTTGAGTTTTTTGGGTAAATCTCTTAAAATAGTGTTTTGAAATTAAAAACAAAGGTCTGGCCGTTGTACAGGTCACTTTTTCACTAAATGACGTATTCCAAGACTATTGAAATTAGAGATGGGTCGCTCAATAGAGATAGGTTGGCTCTTTGAGCCGACTCGGTGTTGGTAGTGTTCGGTGAAGATCAGTTTTTCAAAAGAGTGAGTGAACTCGGATCAGTAAAAATGATAGATGAATTGCGGTTCTTCGATCTTTGGATCGCCCTGAAATAAAACTGTACAAGTGGTTCCGGGGTGAGTCCTAAGCAGAGGGAGTGGGGTTTTAGTTGGTAGGCCCAATGCTGGGGAGTCCAACACTGTTGGGGTGAACTTCACATTCGCTCTTAAGGGGGTCTCAGTCGGTCGTTATTCGTTTTTAGCATTTAGCGAAATTGAAGGCGCAATAACGTAAAAAGTTGTACCTAAACTTGAAATTTTCAAGGATTTGTGTAGTTCACGGCCCTAGGGAATTGAAAAACTGAAATATTGCCGCCAGAATCATCAAAATCGAACAATAATTTCCAAAGAAAACTGGGTAAAACTACTGAATAAACCCCTTGTTTTTCCCACATTTCTCTGGCAATTATCGTTCGATCTTTCAGTTTTCCAATTCCCAAGGGCCATACACTAATGCATTTCTAAAATCCTTGAAAATTTCAAGTTTAGCTACATTTTATGGAAAAAACATAACTGAATTAACGGGTTTTCCCATTTTGGTTTATTATTTTCAATAATAAGCCTTTGGAATCGAGCAAGAAAAAAAAATTTTTAACCCCCCCTCAAAATTTGATGTTTTACGTTTCAAGGTACGTAGAATACGAAAATCGAATAAAACCAATTTTAAATGTATCGAATTTTTAAAAATTTTTGAGACCACCCGGAGCTCTGTAGGACAAACCGTTCGGTCCCTACGAGTACTTGAAGGTTTTCCTTCGATAAAACAGAATCATGAGTGTGAATCGCAAAAGAGGTCTAATCTCCATTCAAATTTTATCGGACTAAAATGCGATCGCTGTTCATTTCTTCGATTTGTTTACAGTTTTGCCTTCTGCGTAACCAGTAATCAAATTTCCATATTAAGCTTTCTATTTTTCCAATCGAGTGTGAAGCGTTTAGTTCTTTCTAATAAACTTGATTGTGAAGGTGTGAAGCCAGTATGGTGTGGTAGGTAGTACCTAGCTGGTAGGTAAAAAAAAGTTGGTAGGTAAAAAAAATGTTGGTGGGTAAAAAACGCTGCAAATCATTGCTCAAAGGCTTCTTCATTCTTCAGATCACTGATCAGCTGAGTGAGCTCCAAAGCCATTTTCAATCCTATTGAATGGAAGTGCTCTTCCAGGCGTCTCCTGCATTCGAGGAGATCTTCTTCACTCCTCAGATCACTGATCAGCTGAGTGAGCTCCAAAGCCATTTTCAATCCTATTGAATGGAAGTGCTCTTCCAGGCGTCTCCAGCATTCGAGGAGATCTTCTTCACTCTTCAGATCACTGATCAGCTGAGTGAGCTTCAAAGCCATTTTCAATCCTATTGAATGGAAGTGCTCTTCCAGGCGTCTCCAGCATTCGAGGAGATCTTCTTCACTCTTCAGATCACTGATCAGCTGAGTGAGCTCCAAAGCCATTTTCAATCCTATTGAATGGAAGTGCTCTTCCAGGCGTCTCCAGCATTCGAGGAGATCTTCTTCACTCCTCAGATCACTGATCAGCTGAGTGAGCTCCGAAGCCATTCTCAATCCTATTGAACGCAGGAAGCTTAAATTTGAGAGGGAAGGTCAAGGGAGAATACAGATGGTGGTAGGTGCTATTGATGGAGAACCAGTGATCTATACAGAAGGGTGATCTATACAGAAAATAATAAACCTTTGAGCAATGATTTGCAGCGTTTTTGTTTATTATTTTCAATAATGAACCTTTGGAATCGACCCAGAAAATTTTTTTTTAACACCCCCTCAAAATTTGATGGTTTACGTTTCAAGGTACGTAGAATCCAAAAATCGAATAAAATTTGGCCGTCCATACGCCGTACCCGGCACTTTCCCCACTTAGCATTGACCGATTTTGATGAAATTTGGTATGTAAGCTCCATTTGGGGTCCAAAATGTTCCCCGAAGATTTTGGTTGATATAGGTCACTTCTCAAATGAATTTTGAAATTTTGAAAACGCAAAATTTTGTAATTTTTTTTTTTTTTTTTTTAACTCAAAAAATTTCTATATAAAGGTATTGTTTTTCCATCAATTTAAGATAGTATTGAATTTTTAGAATTTTTTGAGACCACGCGGAGCTCTGTAGGACAAACCGTTCGCTCCCTACGAGAATTTTAGGGTTGGACATACGATAAATCAGAAACATGAGTGTGAATCGCAAAAGAGGCCTAATCACCGTTCAAATTATAGCTAACCGAAATACGATCGATGTTTTTCTTCATATTGGATGGTTGGTGGCTTTGCAGACCAGTGATCTATACATATAGAAAAATAACACTAGATTACAGAATTTAGGGGTGGTCTGGCTGCCTCGTTCTTTCACCACTTTTCTTATGGTATTTGGTGCGCTGAATCCGAATCTGACGTCAGTTTTTTTTTGTTTACGTCGGATTTTCAAGATATAGCTAGTTTTAAGATTTTTCTAGTTCTCACTTTTCTTCATTTTTTAGTGAAAACTCTTCTTGCTCAAATCTCCTCAAAAAGTACTCAGACTTATTGGAAATTTCATGTAGAATCCGAATATGTACTTAGTTTTTAAGTAAAACTGTGTTAAACCCCCTATTTTTCACAAAACGTATCAAAAAACACCGGTTCTCAACGTTTTTTCTTCGGGTTTTCCCTTACATTTTGCCACTTGAAAAAAAAATTAAGGCTAAAAAAATTTTTCTCGGGCCTTTACTTTGTAGGGGGGACACCCCAGAGGAGAATGAGACCAATCGCAGCCTCCTAAACCCATTAATATCGAAGGAATGAGCTTTTTCATGGCACTGAGATGAAAATTCACAAAAACCGTTAATTAGTTTTTCGAGATGAGTATGTGCGTTCCTAAATCTTTTTTCCTCAAATGGATTTTCCCTTCTTCTACATTTTTTATGCTTGTCACCTATTAAGAGTAAGATCGAAAATAGGTACTCAAAGGGGGAGTAAATCATAATTGGGAAACTCTTGTTTTGTTAAGTGATTTTAATTCAGTTTTACAAACGAAACACAATAAACTGCAGAAAAGTTGACGGTGTAAATCTGTTTCATGAAGGCTCAGATGAATCAAAAGTTGGTAAAATGTTTGGTTATTCCTCCACCTCAGAGGTTTCATCGCCGGCATCTATGTAGAGAAAACTTCGCCGCCTGAGGTAAATCTCTTTTTAAGGTCCAACAATAGTCAACCATCATGTGAACTTCCCAATACCCTTTGTACCGTTCTTCCATGGTTTTATATCTTGGTGGAACCTCTGAGGTGGAGGAATAACCAAACATTTTACCAACTTTTGATTCATCTGAGCCTACATGAAACAGATTTACACCGTCAACTTTTCTGCAGTTTATTGTGTTTAGTTTGTAAAACTGAATTAAAATCACTTAACAAAACAAGAGTTTCCCAATTATGATTTACTCCCCCTTTGAGTACCTATTTTCGATCTTACTCTTAATAGGTGACAAGCATAAAAAATGTAGAAGAAAGGAAAATCCATTTGGGGTAAACAGATTTAGGAACGCACATACTCATCTCGAAAAACTAATTAACGGTTTTTGTGAATTTTCATCTCAGTGCCATGAAAAAGCTCATTCCTCCGATATTAATGGGTTTAGGAGGCTGCGATTGGTCTCATTCTCCTCTGGGATGTCCCCCCTACAAAGTAAAGGCCCGAGAAAATTTTTTTTAGCCTTAATTTTTATTTCAAGTGGCAAAATGTAAGGAAAAACCCGAAGAAAAAACGTTAAGAACCGGTGTTTTTTGATACGTTTTGTGAAAAATAGGGGGTTTAACACAGTTTTACTTAAATACATATACTTAAGTACATATTCGGATTCTACATGAAATTTCCTATAAGCCTGAGTACTTTTTGAGGAGATTTGAGCAAGATGAGTTTTTACTAAAAAATGAAGAAAAGTGAGAACTAGAAAAATCTTAAAACTAGCTATATCTTGAAAATCCGACGTAAACAAAAAAAACTGACGTCAGATTCGGATTCAGCGCACCAAATACCATAAGAAAAGTGGTGAAAGAACGAGGCAGCCAGACCACCCCTAAATTTTGTAATCTAGTGTAATAAACCATTGTGTAATATTTTGCGAAGACGGAAAATACGACATAAGTCGATCAAATAATACAATTTTGCAGAATTGTATCGTACCACAACTCATGCATTATTGTATTTGGTCGTAAACTTTACCGTTTCATTTCCAGTGTTTTCAGTCATCCACTTTCTGATTCTTTTCGTTGTTTTTTTTCTCCCTGATTGGTTTTTACATCATGATTTTTTGTGAGGAGCTTTCTGATCTTACAAAAGCACAAAAGTTCAAAAGCACATCCTTATCTTACCAATATTATTGATACTGAAGCTTACATATTTATATTGGTTTGTTTATGCTCTTTCTCCTTGGTTACCTTAATTTCGTTTGTTGAATAACATATTATGTTATTATTAATTTGAATCGAGCAACAGAAAAATTATCTCCTCCCGCCCTCAAAATTTGATGGTTTACACTTCAAGGTTATGTAGAATCCAATAATAGAATAAAAATTTCTGGCCAGAAATGAAATGAACTGTTGTGTAATAATTTGCAGCGTTTTTCATCGCATGTTCACCCCTACAATAAATACTAGCGCAAAAGAGTTGAAGAGAGCCAGTGATTCGTTTAAAAGAGCTTGTGAATGAGCAGAGCGCTCAGAGCCGTTCTTCTAGGTGAGCCGTTTTGCCCATTTCTAATTGAAATTTATCAAGTGGCTTCCATTTGAAATTTTGTTGCGCTACGAAGCTCTTGGTTATTTCTGATCACTTCTAGCATGTGAAAAATAGGATCAAACTTTCACGTGAATTTTCAAGATCGAATGAGACCAATTTGCTGCTGAATGCTCCCCTAATGATCAGAAGGCTGTGGACTGTGAAATAAAATAAAGTCTTACTCGATGAAAAAGTAAAAAAGATTTTTTCCAACCATAGAGTTCCTAGAGTAATCCTTACCTTCATTATCAATCTCGTTTGTTCATATTTGTGGTGTGTTATTGAAACAGACGGCGTGCCTAATTGAAAAATAATGTTGTTCATTGGAGAAGAGCCACTTGATGGTTCAAGAAGCTTCTAGCTTACACCAAATATTAGGATTATTTCCAAGATTTTGTGTTTTTATATACAATTGAAGAGTATACCTGTTCAAAATAATTAACGATTTCATTATTATCGTTTATCTCTTGCTATACATTCTAAATGGGAGTTACCACAACCGTGCCATAATATAAAATACATTTTAATTCTAAAAATAGTTTCATACGTAGTAAGTGCATACTAATATACTGTACCACCATCGGCCATTATCTGGTTGAATGAACCGGTTCCCGTGGGATCACTGAATTTAGGGCCAGTTGGCTCGGGTTTTTATTTGGATTGATGATCACTCGATGGTAGGATCACAAGTCCAAATAATTATTCAAGCCGGGTCGTTGGTAAACCCCTCTCTATTTAAAGGGCTTAGGCAATAAATATACGTCAAAACCAACTGTGACCTTCCCTTTGAAGTCAGCAGATGACGTCCGTGATGCCAGGAATGGCACACGAGCGAAAACTTCTTGAAATAATTGTTCTTCACTTTTTTTCATTTACATAATTAGTCACCGATCTTTTACAAATAATTCAACATTACAAAATTATATTATACAAATTTTGGTTTAATGTTATTAACAATAATTGAGCTTTGGAATTGACCATAAAAGTTACCGTTATTATTATAAGTTATTATATTACCGGACTACTGATTCAAATCAGTCAATTTCAGGATGATCTCTTGCTTCAATATTGCTGGCTCTTATTTAATTCATGAATTGATAACTGGCTATCCAATTATTCGTAGGATGGACCAGGCAGAGTTAAACTTGGCTACATTATCGCTCCTCTGATTTGTGGCTTCCACCCTCGAAGAAAACAGAAGATAGAAATTATATTTATCTGAATTGTCATTGATCAACAACTGACCTGCCTGTTATTTAGTAAACAGACAGAGTACTCGTGTTCCAACGTACTTATAGGTATTCGTCCACGCTTCGTTTTGTTTGGGTGTGTTGTGATATTGCTGTGTTATTTTTTCCAATAGGATCCGGGTTTTACTCCCTGCTACAGATCCTGTTAGTGGTGGATGAAGGAGTTGGAAAGCCTCGGGGCGAGTAGGTCTTCCTTCTGTGTACCTTTGACTCCCTTGAGACTCTGTTGAGTTTCCACTCGATTTATTCCGGCCACGCTCTCCGACCCTTCCCTGGACACGCTGAAATTGATAACTAGACACTCGTGTTTGTCTAGGGGGATTATGTACTCAACCCATTACTGCTCCACCACCTTACTGTTTTCACTGAGGTCCTCAAATCAATCCGGAAAAAGAGCGAAGGGATGGGCAACTTCAACAAGGTCGTTATTTCCATTCCTGTTGGGAATCGAGTTGTATTGCAAAAAAAACTACCTTCAATAATAGGATATATACTCATACTTTCAATTAAATATCCGATGGGCCAAACCTCAATTCCCAACTGCTTCTAAAGTTTGAAAGAAACTGGTCCTTCAGATAGTGAGAGATTGCTGCTAGAAGGATTTTTAGTTTTTGCACGCGCAGAGGTTGCTATTGATAAATAGATATTTGTTTATTGGCTCCATTTTGTACAATTTTTGCAAGGAGAAAAATGCATGAAGGGATGCGATTTGCTCTGATTTCCTACCCGACGTTAGGCTTTGCCCGTGATGAAGGGTAGGATCTCCGCAAATTTAAAAGGATTAAACTAAGTATATGTAAATTGATAAATACATATATTATGATACACAAATCATACGATATTTATATTATTTGAATTATATCACTATAACACTATAATGATAACTAAAATATAGTGACAAATAAAATTGTGATAAAATAGAATATAGTGATAAAATAAAATATAGTGATAAATTAACATATAGTGATAAATTAAATACAGTGATAATAAATTATAGTGATAAATTAAATACAGTGATAAGTAAACACTATTGGGATAAATAAAACACTATATAGTGATAAATACAGTGATAATAAATTATAGTGATAAATTAAATACAGTGATAAGTAAACACTATTGGGATAAATAAAACACTATAAACACTACCTATAGTAATATACACTATAAATAAAATACTTTTTCTATCATTACTTGAATTTACAACATTGGACTTAAGAATGGGCGCTATTTAATCTATCTAACATAAGCTAACTTAGTTTCATATTCTCTAATTAATAATCTCTATACTTTAAAAATCTCCTATACAATAATAGCCTCTGGCATCTAAAGCCCCCTTTTGTAACCAGCCAACTTAACACTTGATTTTCGGTTTATTATTAAATAATGAATTGAAAATTTTCAATAATTAACATTTGGATTCGACCAAGAAAAAAAAATGTTTACCCCTCAAAATTTGTTGGTTTAGTTTCAAGGTACTTAGAATCCGAAAATCGAATACAAAATTTTATATCATGTGTATCATATCTACCATGGACCGATTTTGATGAAATTTGTTATGTAGGCTCCATTTGGGGTCTAGTTGTGCCCCGAAGCTTTTGGTTGATGTAGGTCACTTCTTTTAGAATTTTTTGAGACCATGCGAAGCTCTGTAGGACAAACCGTTCGCCCCCTGTGAGAACTTAAGCGTTGGACTTACGATAAATCAGAAACACGAGTGTGAATCGCAAAAGAGGCCTAATCTCTGTACAAATTTTAGCTGTCCGAAATGGGATCGCTGTTACCTACCTACAGTAGGTACGAGGTTTTTTTAAAAACATTTTGAGCAGTAATACTTATATTACGGTTTATCTACTACAGTTAATACCTGGATGGGTGACCGCCTGGAAACACCGCTTGCTGTTGGTATCTTTTTTTGCTCAATATTTATTAAATGCGCTAAAATTTTAATTTCAAATTTGCAACATTTCAGCCTTATTATAATTATAATAATTTTTTCTTGTTAGCCAAGTTTTTTTTATTTTCTTCTGTTCCTCTTTCGGGTCGCATAGTGTTTGGAGATAGAATCGTCAAAATCTTCCTTCACGTTGGTGGATTGAGACAGAATTTCGATCTTTGTTTCTTGGTTTTTTCTTCAATCTTCTACCTGGAGTACTGCTGCGCCGTCCTCCAGACCCATGGTTCGGATGAATCGAGTATGAAGAGTTCATTTTCCAAAGAGTTTCCAAACAAACTTCATTGTGAAGGTAGTAGTTACCTACCTACAATGGTTGGTAAAAAAAATAGTGACAGTGGCAAATTTGTGATCTATACGGGAAAATAATAAACCTTTGTGAAATTTGCAGCGTTTTGTATTTTGGTCTAATGAACTTCTGGGGACTTTTCATGCTACAAACAATTTTTCTAGTTAACCTATATGTAGAATGAAGATCGGGCTGTGCGTTGTCAGAGTCAGTCTAGGTCTAGGGCCAATTACATTCCCTGCGGCGGCATATCTAGCATTGTATTTCGTATCCCGTTGAGAAACTTCAATTATGTCGGGTGTCCTAAAGTATTGCAATAGTAGGTTTTTCACATAAAGTTGTCTAATAGTAAATACCTTAGCAATATCAAATACGTCTAAGGATGAGGTCCTACGCGGTAATGACAACATCATTTTTATGATAATTTTCTGCCGAACATGTAACTTATTCATATGGGTGGAATACGTTCCCTACATAAGGCAACATAATATTGATCCACGTGTGATGAAATTCTTATACCACTTGAATCCAACCTGCTCATCCCAGAATAATCCCTGATACGAACACAGACATAACCGGACGGAACTGAACTTTAAATACGAGTAGGTATTCTGATTTTATAGAAAGATTCTATTTTTCACAAGTTCTATTGATTTTGCAAAATGATTGGTTTTCAAAGTTGGTACCTTTGTGTGCCTAAATTTGTCTCGTGTATTCCGACGTCGTCAATCGATTTCCGACACAAATGGGATCATCTCTGAAGCAACGAGGGTGGGCTACGCGCCCAGGCTGCCTTGACTGCACATCTGTCAGTATCGGGTGTCTCTATCAACAAAGTTCCATTAAACTGTCACCCGCTCCGAGGCAACTAATTTCATCTTGTGGGCTCTTCTCTCATGAATATCTCGGAAACACATCGAGAATATCGGACTCCCCTGGATGTTTACAAGAAGATTTTCACGTCCCTTGTAACCCTCTTCCTTTCCGAAACACATAGTCATACCTCCGCAACCCCGTGGGATATCGTTTTTTGTACGATTTGTACTCCAGATGATATCTATCAGAGTAAGATAGCCTTATAAAGACGATTTGAAAATTTTTCTAGATAGTCAAATATAAATACAATGTGCCAGAATCCCAAAAAGAAGTGGGGGTGGGACGTACCTTCCTCGTACCGAGGCAGATGATACCATTTACTAGTTACTTTAATAAATTCAAACAATTGATGATCACGGGATGATTACATTTATAGGAAACCAACCAAAATCTCAACGCCCATATCCCAACGAAATCGACTGGAAACTGTGGAAGTTACGTTTAATATGGATTTCACGTTGGTGCATGCTCCAGTCACTAAGATATTGATTAACAACCATCTAATGACCAAAACAATTACCGAAAAATGACATCGAATTGGGATGGAAAATGTAGAAGTTATGGTTGTTACAAGAATACTCGTCTGCGCATGCGCAATTTCTATCGTTGAATTTATCATGATGGGTTTCCTAGGAAATCATCTAGAGTCTCATCCATGCAATCCCCGAAAATTGCATGAAATTTGAATGAAAATTTAGAAGTTATGGTTGTTACAAGTGTTTTACATTTGCGCACACGCAGAAGTTACTATCAATCCGGAGGCAATGATTTCCATAGGGAACCATCTATACTCCAGCCAGCACAATCTCTGAAAATGTCATCAAAATCGGAGGGCAATTTCTCTTAGTTATGCCCGTTACAAGGAGTTATGGACATTCAAACTGACTGATAGACAAACAGATAGATAGACACGAAGCCAAAATTTTTCAGGAAGGTCTAAAACCTAGGTAGGTAGTCTCTGAAGCAATAAGTACCTAGGAGCTGATTCACAAAATACATGCTCGTATCGAGAACACGTACATGTACAAAATACCATGCTCGTATACGCTTACATGCTTGTGATAAAAGAATGTAAAGGATTCGGATACGATAAATGCAGTAGAATTGTGGTCCTAATCAATTACGAGTAATACCAAAAGTGGTGAAGTAAACAACCATTTTCGATTTTCATCAGACTGCCATTCCTGGCGTCGCGGACGTCATCTTCCAAAGGGAAGATCATAATTTGTTCTGATGATTTCGCTTTTTAGGTTGCCTCGGCGTCCTGGGTTGAGACAAGGGGGGAGGTGGGCGAGCCCCGAACGCCCGAAAACAAGCCCCGGCAGCGAGATTAGAACGCACGACCTCCGGCAGTAGTCGGTTCGAGTCTCGCAGCCAAAGAACGCGCGCTCGAGCGATCGTGGCTGTACCCGACCCCCACGACTAGTACTTTGCCATGAAACAGTCCAGAGAGAAAACGCCTGTGAGTGATTTGGGGGGGGGGGAGGCATCGTTATGCCAGGGAATCCATACAACTTCTGAAAATGTCGTGGAAATCGAATGATTCAAAGTTTTAAAAAGCTGAGAGCTTCTAACTGTAAAAGACCTTGAAAAGTGTCAGACAGGTGACTACCGAAAAAAACTTGTTCATGATGATCTCCTCTACATGAGAACGTAAAATGTTACCTGAGTCAGTGCACCACTCTGTCAGGCTCCAGAACTACAGAAGACAAAAGATAAGAAGACCAAAGGGTTCAAACCATCCCCGAGGCTGAACTCGATGGATCGGAGAAGAGTTAGTCTATTCATTGCTTCTCGTTCGTGAGTGTCTCTCCTCAGATCCATCGAGCATTCAGTTTTGTTCATCTTCCCTATTCTTTTCCTGGAGGAATCCGTGGATTGTGGCCACCATCCCAGTCGGAGTTGTACGAAATATATCATCGGAAGGATTTTTTTCTTTTTAATTTTCCAGATTTCTCCTCAATTGGAGAAGAAACTGGCGTAACACCTCCACGAGCATAACAACTCCAACATAAACTATGTTAGAGGAACCCAGTCCAATCCCACCTATCTTGCAAATGAAATGACAAAAATGTATAAGAGTAAGTACCTACATTTCAATAGTATTGGTAGTATTTGGTAGATGTAATTAACACTGTTTTCCCAAGGCTGAGCTTCCTGATATTTTTACTCAACATTTTTAGCTGAAATGATGTTTTAAATTCCCCCCTTGTTTTCATTTTACCTGCAATAGTTCCCAATTTCATTTCCCACCAGTGCTGACGCTGATGTGATGTTCACAAGGTAACACATCCTTTGAGCTCTGAGGAAGGTGATAAATTTACCGAAAGCTCGGCAAAAGAGGAGTTTTATTTCCGAAGACCTCATTCCCAATAAATTGACAGATAATTGTTTGTTGGGTCGATCATCATATTCGCTATTGGTGAGTAACGTTAGGGTTTATTGTCAGGTATCCAATATCCTTCGCTGCATCTCTGGAGCCTTTTCTCTAGTCAAAGAAAGTATTCCCTCAATTTATGCTCCTACAACAATTGTTAATGCATGGTCAACAATTGAGTGACGAGTACGAAGGAGTAATAAGAAATCAAGAATATCGTGTGATATAGAAATCGTATATTTTAACGAAAATTACATAAATAGATTACAAGTTTTTTAAACAAAAAATATTTGGTTACGTCATAAAAAAAATTGTATTGCACTCTAGTGAAGCTTAGTTTAGGTAATAACAACAATGTCTTAGAACTATAATAAATTATATTTTCAACATATCTGAAAAGGTTCCTCCATTTTTCCTAGGGAGCTCCAACTTCACGATTCTTAGTTTTAAAAAATACACTTCTCAGATCTTCACTTTTAATTTTTATAAATAATTCAAACCCCCTGGACCCCCGGATGTTATGTACTTAACGCTTACGGCGTAAATGATAAAAACATGGAACTGTATATATAATTTAGGTATTGTCGCGAATGCAATTTTTTTCGTTTCTTAAGAATTGGCATCAAAATTCCATACTAAATTGCAGCATCATCAAGTGATCCAATTGTGTACATCATGTGATATAATTTTGGCCCTAAATTAGTTTCCCCACATTAAGACAAGAATATGGAAAAAAAAGGTGAGAAACGAGTTGAACACAATTTGCACCTAATACAAAATAATAAAATCAAGTTGGATAAAACCCCATTTTTCTGTTGTAAAGAAAACGATAGGTATAGTCAGGGGTGTCCATGAAACCACTCTGGGTCTAGCCCCGGCAAAATTTCCCTCTTTGTAAGCTAGATTTTCACCTCAAAGTTGAAAAAAATCGCTTCGAAAAGCGTTCCCCCAAAGTATGAAAACCTCTGTTAAAAGAAAGCCTCTGTTTGTCGCAAAAGTAGGTATGTGTGATCATATGGTCAAGTTTTTGTATTTTCTGGTTTGGTGCCCCACCACTTTCGAATGACACCCAACGCCCCTGGGTATAGGTATTGAAATACTTCTATCAAAATACGTCTATCAATAAAATGCATTAAAAAATTACTTCGCTACCTACCTATAATAATAAGCTTTCACAATAACTGCTTGTTGACGTGTAACAAAGCGCATTTTCCAGCCCCTATGAATAGGGTAAGAGGCGAGAAATTGGCAACTTGAGTTAGAATAAAATGTTGGATAAATCAATAGCTTTTACGTGAGTGATCAACGAGTTCACTGGGTTGGATAATACAAAAGTTTTACTGTCCCTAGCAACATATTTATCTGAAATGCATTTTGGATATTTTCGTAACACAATTTTGTGATCTTTTAGACCAGTTAGCTCACGGCTAAAACATGTTCCATGTTAAAAATTTTTTATTCTATATTTTGGGCATCAGGTACCGATTTAGCAGAAATTGCACTACAGACAACTTATCTTTCTGTAATGTGATTGTAGTAGGTACCTGGCGATACCCAAAAGCTTTGAATAATTCTTTAAAATGAAAATTGGAGATCCGATAAATGCATCTTTTCAAACCAAGGTTCTTTCATTCACTATGGTGGTCTCAGGTTCCAGGGCATATTATAGTTGGAACGAAATAGCTCGAAACTGAAAAATGGACATATCGTGATCATTATTTCTTCGACGTATAATCTCAAATTTCAACATACAATCTCAAATTTGGTTGAAGCAGAATAGTACGAGTAATTCGGATGCTGGTTAGGATTCGACGGATAGCAATACTGCAATTATACATAGATATGAGTTGAAAAGAGATCAAGCTGAGGTTTAGACGTATAATAATTCTCCCCACTTGAAAGAATTATCAATAGCACCATCACAGGACATAAATTAGTTTTATCGGGTTATCGATTGCTCTTGTTGGAATATTAGTTCGGTACCATGTAAGTACTTGTGTAATTTCAAAAGATAATGCGATAAATAGGGGTTTAGATTGAATTAATTTTGGCCCATTTCAGTTATTGCAATTTGACGACCTCTTTAACAGACCTCTTTAACGATTTTAAATTTAATACGAAATTTCCTTAAGGTACACAATTTTTTATTGCAACATTTTTTATCAGAATTCTGAAAGTTAACTAAAAGCTACAACCATTGGTTGATCAGAACTGGTTGATAAAAACGCTGCAAATTATTACACAGTGGTTTATTATTTTTTATTTTTCTATATAGATCACTCGTCTGCAAAGCCACCATCGAATCGCATTTCGGTCAGCTTTAATTTGAACGGAGATCAGGCCTCTTGCGATTCACACCCGTGTTTCTGAATTATCGTACGTCCAACCCTTAAATTCTCGTAGGGAGCGAACGGTTTGTCCTACAGGGCTCCGCGTGGTCTCAAAAAATTCTATACAATCTTAAATTGATAGAAAAACAATACCTTTATATCAAAATTTTTTGAGTTAGGGCGTTTTCAAAATTAATTTTTGAACCCTTAGAAGTGACCTACATCAACCAAAATCTTCGGGGCACAACTAGATCCCAAATGGAGCCTACATACCAAATTTCATCAAAATCGGTCAATGCTAAGTGGCAAAAGTGCCGCGATTTTTGGATTCTACGTACCTTGAAACGTAAACCATCAAATTTTGAGGGGGTGTTTAAATTTTTTTTTCTTGGTCGATTCCAAAGGTTCATTATTGAAAATAATGAACCAAAATGACTAAATGACGAATACATGACGTTTTAGACCACTCTGAATCAAAATCCGCGAAAAAACCATTGGTGTATAGATGTGTGTGTGTGTTTAAATAGGTATATGCTTAAAAAGGTGCATTATTTAGCATGAGTTTGTTTACTCTGCCCAGGCCTTTGCATTTGCATGGTTATTTTTTGTTCGACGGACAACTCTATCTAGTTGTGCACTACATCGCCGGAATTGAGTTTAAGGGGGAGGTTCAAGGGCTATATTTACTGAAAATGAGGTGCATTCTGACGATATCTTGAGCGCGCTACCGACTCCTCAGTTCTGAACCAATTGCGACTTTCTTTTGTTCGGCTCAGACAACTTCCCGGTTGCAGATTACTTCACCAGAGTATCGAAATTAGCATATTGGAGGTGTGAGTGGGGGATAATATTCTCAAAGTACACAATTTTTCATTATTTCAGAAATAATGAACAGAATCTGTTCCTGTTAATGGGACACTTGGATTGAAATTCAGGAATGAATCAATGTACCTCTGGATTTTCATGAACTACTCTTTGAAGCCCCATGGGAGAAATCAGCGGTGGCTGGAGGCCAGGAACCCAAAAGCCTCGCTGGAGGGTTATTATTTTCAAAAATGAACCTTTGGAATCGACCAAGAAAAAATTTACCCCCCTTCCTTAAAATTTGTTGGTTTACGTTTCAAGGTACGTAGAATCCAAAAATCGAAAAATTTGGCCGTCCGTCCGCTGTACGTGGTACTTTCCTTAGTTACCGTGGACCGGTTTTGATGAACGCTGCAAATTATTACACAATGGTTTATTATTTTTCTATATAGATCACTCGTCTACAAAATCACCAACCATCCAATATGAAGGAAAAAAAAAATAAAAAATAAAAAAAAATAAATAAATAAAAAAAATAAAATAAAAAAAAAATTCAAAAAGAAAATAAATAAAAATCACCAACCATCGATCGCATTTTGGTCAGCTCTAATTTGAACGGAGATTAGGCCTCTTTTGCGATTCACACTCGTGTTTTGATTTATATATATATATATATTTCAATATAAACCCTTAAATTTTCGTAGGGAGCGAACGGTTTGTCCTACAGAGCTCCGCGTGGTCTCAAAAAATTCCAAAAATTCTATAGAATCTTAAAATGAAGGAAAAACAATACCTTTATATCGAAATTTTTTGAGTTAGGGCGTTTTCAAAATTTCAAAATTGATTTTGGAACCCTTAGAAGTGTCCTACATCAACCAAAACTTTGGGGCACAACTAGACCCCAAATCGAGCCTACATACCAAAATTCATCAAAATCGGTCAATGCTAAGTGGCAAAAGTGCCGCGTACGGCGTACGGCGGACGGCGTACGGCGGACGGCGGACGGACGGCCAAATTTTTATTCGATTTTTGGATTCTACGTACCTTGAAACGTAAACCATCAAATTTTGAGGGGGTGTTAAAAATTTTTTTTTCTTGGTCGATTCCAAAGGTTCATTATTGAAAATAATAAACCAAAAGCAACATAAATGTGTTTTAACCAATAACAATTTAAACAAAATTGCTTCTAGTACATAGGCATGTAGCACGTAGGAAGTGATAGATTGGGTTCCACGATTCTTACATGAGCAGTAGAAATTAAATTATATTACCAACCAACTAATGTATGAATATCACACCCTTGAGTGCTCGAGTTGACCCATAATCCTAATAATTTCTCGAAGTGTGAGCTTATACAGGTGGAGAAGGCGGCCTAATCCGGTATTAATGTCAAGTAGATGGTATCTTAAGCAATTCGTTATTTACTGTCTGATGAATAATCTATTGAAAATGTACACCCAAATCTGTCTGTTAAACATTGTATTGTAATGATTACATTGTACAAACCACCAACTTAACCTAGCAAGAGATTCACAGGCTGTGCCACATCAATGAAAATTTGTAAGTGTAACAGGTGCTTTTTTCTTGTTAACAATACAGGAAACATTTATTGAATTATTGACACTACATGTCTTTACTTTGGCACATAAACGAAAAAAGTCACGAAAACGAACTCCAATGACGAAGATAAAGTTCCGTAGCAACGACTTGGTTGTAAGCAAAAATCATTGAAAAATTGCAACGTTTTAATGCAACGATTTCATGCAACGTTTTTTGACATTTTCATGTCTTTCATATGGCACATAAAACGCTTGCATACGAGTCTGCAACACATTGAAACATTTTCATGCTGTAAAGTACCTACCTACCTAACAACTTCACTTCTGATGGTCATAATCATCATTGTGGCGACTTGGGACAAATATCGTTGCAACAAATATCGTTGCAACAAATATCGTTGCATCAAATTTCGTGACGATTTTTTTTTATGTGCCATATGAAAGACATGAAAATGTCAAAACTAACTGTAACCCTTTTTTGTGACCAATTTTGTGACCGATTTTGTGACCAATTTTGTAACACTTTTAATCAAATTTCTGAATGGAGGAATTCTTTATTTCTTCGAATGGAGTGTGAAGATTTTATTTCATGTAAATAAACTCGATTGTGGAGGTAAAACATGGTTGGTAAGTAGTGACAATGGTTTCGTTTATGTGCCAAAGTAAAGACATAAAATGTCAAAAGCGTCACAGAATCGGTCACGAAAAAAGCGTTACATTTAGTTTTTTAATGATTCCTACTTACAACCGAGTCGTTGCAACGGAACTTTATCTTCGTAATTCGTGTTCGTAGAAAAATAGTTCACCATTCCTTGGAAAGCCCTACTTTTATGCATCTATCATACAGGCTGTCTGCAAAACAAGTCTCATTCCTTCGAGGAATCGATTCTACTACTGATTTGCAACAAAAAAATGTCTCATAGCAATTTTTGTTTAAACCCTTCTTTTCCGAGTTATTTTAGTTTTAAAGTTTTTTTTAGTGATTTTGACTGTATGTCATTAAATTGGTAATAACTCTATTCTTATGCTGTAATAATTACAATTTAAGGATACCGTTGAAAATAGCATCAGATTTCCTATCTCCCTGATGCCAAATAAATTTCTTTCAGTTGAATTTTACGGGGAATAAAGCATCCTAAAAAGTGAACTTAGTAACTTCTCGTTTTTCAAGACCCATAATTTCCAAATAATAAATATAGCCTAAAATATATTAATAGCCTAAAAATATAGCATAAAATAGCCTAACAGCTGTGCCACAATATCATCTTTCCAACAGTGTAGTCAAAAAACATTTTACAATCGAATTTCTCCCTCGAATTCGGTTGTAAACTATTTTTTGATTACACCGTTGGAAAGCTGAGATTCTGGCACAGCTTTTAGGCTTTCCGGCAACATTTTATTATTTCGAATTGTTTGGAAATTATGAAAAAATTATGAGAAAAGAATTATGAAAAAATTGAAAAACTAAAAGTTTTCGAAAAGTTACCATGTTCACTTTTGTAGGATGCTTTATTTCCCGTGAAATTCAACTGAAAAAAATTTATTTCGTATCAGAGAGATAGGAAATTTAATGCTCTTTCCAACGATATCCTCACATTGTAATTAATACAGCAAATTAATGGAGTTATTACCAATTTAATGACATAAAGTCAAAAACACGAAAAAAAATTTTAAAATTAAATAATTCGGAAAAGAAGGGTTTAAACGAAAATTGCTACGAGACATTTTTTGTTGCAAATTAGTTGTAAAATCAATCCCTTGAAGGAATGAGGCCTGTTTTGTAGACACCCTGTATGAAAGACATAAAATGGCCCAATGTGTTTTATTTGAACATTCGACGTGATAAAGTATGAGTGTACTCCAACAAATTTTGGCGATAAGAAAATTAATTACCTCTTCCCTTTTCTTTGCGTCTTAAAATTCGTGACACTTTCTAATCATACAAAATAATTCCACCTTGATATTGCATACGAGTATTAGAGTCAATTTGAAGGGGATTTGTCACCATTTTCACCTATTAATTTCCTTTCGTGACCCTCAGGTCGGACTTGGTTTTGATTTTCATCCATGTGGGAGTAAATTACCCACCTACGTATTTAGATTCATGTCAATATCAATCGAAACGTTTACATCAACATGAATTTAATCTTTTTTGTTGCATTGCTCGCAGAAGAGATCGTGTGGAGGTGGCAGCAGGACGGAGTTGATGCTGAACGTCGGCGCCGCATAAAAAGGACAACTTCTGTAACATCCAGAATTTTTTTTTTCAGGAAATTACTATTATTTTGGTCTTATTTTAATAGCATTTTCGTCTAGGAAATATGACCTTCAGACAATTATTTTGAAAGTTCTTCAAATCGACAAATATCAACTCGATAGAGTAGTTCCCTACCTATTTGTTCAATGTCTTTTCGTTCTTTCTCATTTACAGTGACTCCTAGGTACTTAGTTTATTTTGCATAGTTGTAATTATATAGGTCCAATTATTACGGTTTTTAATGCATGTACTGC
Source organism: Apolygus lucorum (assembly GCA_009739505.2). Lineage (NCBI taxonomy): Eukaryota > Metazoa > Arthropoda > Insecta > Hemiptera > Miridae > Apolygus > Apolygus lucorum. The sequence continues at coordinate 39,831,122 of CM019180.2, forward strand.
CTCTGGTAGATGTAGATGATTACGAGTTATAGTTCATGATACATAAATTTAAGATACCTAGGTATCAAGCACCATAATTTAAACGAATTAGTTGAAATTACAGATAAATTCTAAATTATGATTTGAGTCGAAGTAAAACAGTAATAATAATAATACAAACCGTATAGTTATATATATGGTATTTCAGCTAAATTTTAGAAAAGTGTATCACACATACTATCTGAGAAAAGTTAAACATTTTGTTGCTAACCAACACATTATTTGCCTTCCGACAAGGAGGATAAAAGTGTTCTTCGTAAAGGTAATTAGTCGATGGAAAAGGAGCTAAGAGAAACGTACTGTACTAATAACAGTCAAAAACTTTGAAGAGAAGAAAGAATTTCTCGACTGTAAAGGTGTTAATAATTATTCAAAGTTAGGTATTATTATTATCTTTTTTTGATTTAAATAAAATTATTAGGGTTACTTACGGGTAAGGCGAAATGCAAGGATTGAAGAAATGTGACGGCGGAGGTGGCAGAGGAGGGCGGGACGCCTGATGGGCAGCGGGCGGGGAAAATGCCGAGTGGCGCTCTTCAGGCGATTCACTCCCCTGCTGACGATCTGTAACAACAATCAGACGGTTAATTAAATAGTTTCCAAGGCGAATATCGATCCTGATTGAATCAGCTCAAACTATTGTAATCAAATATATTAAGCATGGAAATGTGGTAGAACTGTTTGTTGGTGAAGGGCAGTGAGTCCTTGATCGGCCCTCCCTTGCAGCGAGCAATGATAAGAGCAAAATAACAAGCAATAAATTGTTTTCGTCGCTCTTGTCGTTGGTTCTTTCCGTGATTTTCACTAAATACTCAACGCTTAATTTTAAAAATTGTTATGTTTGCGTGTTGGCGAGTGAAGGTGACAACCGTCTCGCTGTGGCTGCTGAGTTTTCTTTAGTGCCTACCAACGGAGAGATGGTCCCTAGCCCTAGACTTTATGCACTGTCGCCCCGGCGACTTTCGACCTACCGCTGGGCGGAGTGCATGGAGATTGGCTCGCCTGTAGTCTCTGGCGTCGGTTAAGACAGACTGTTAATCAACAGGACATTTACCTAATGAACCTAGTTGAGGTGAGTAGAGCTTAGATAAATAGATATGGATAGATAGATATATGTTTATTTTTCGCCATTTTCTTCACTTGTACAATATAAATGCATGAAGGGATGCGATTTGCTCAGATTTCCTACCCGACATTAGGCTTGGCCCGTGTTATAGGGTAGGATCTTTGTTCTGTACTCCTGCTGTAGTCATTTTCTTGGTTGTTGTGGAGAAGGAAGCAGAGGACGTCAATATACTCTTTTCAACATTTATTTGGCTAGCGCTTTCGGGGCAAACTATAGCCCCTTTCTCAAGCTGTTTTTGGTTCAATGAAGTCTTCAAAAATCCAAAGGCGATTTCTCCACAACAACCAAGAAAATGACTACAGCAGGAGTACAGAACAACGATGACCACTTCCTGGGAGAAAGTGGTGACCAAGAGGCAATCGCCTTTGGATTTTTGAAGACTACATTGAACCAAAAACAGCTTGAGAAAGGGGCCATAGTTTGCCCCGAAAGCGCTAGCCAAATAAATGTTGAAAAGAGTATATTGACGTCATCTGCTTCCTTCTCCACAACAACCAAGAAAAGGTAGGATCTTTGCAAAATCGCTCTATATCGGTAAATAAATTAATATCTACTATAAATTACAGTAATAAGTAAATTACTAAACAATACATGATTGGTCAGAAAAAAGGACGCATTTTGATAATCTCTAACATATACTAACTTCTAGCTTCAAGGTAGATTGGCTGCAGAGGTCAGCGGTGGTGAGACCAAACCGGGGTCTCTGCAGTTACTCTAGCTTGAAGTGAAGGAGGCGAGGTTGATTAAAGAATAAGTCGATCAAGTGGAGTAGACTGCCTGATGGAGCATACCTGAATGAGTCTTTTATACTCTATGTATTTTGTAGAGGGGATGGAGTGGAGGAAGGGTGATGTCAATCTGACGTGTTTCCCTTCATACCTCACCTGTCCCATAAGAGGTGACTCGCTCAGGTAGCTCCGTATATCTTTGTTTTATTGGAGACTTAATGGAATTAATGTACAATGTGGGATACAACAAAAATGAATCCTGATTATTTACTTGGTGTTGTGTTCAGAAAAAACCTTTAAGAAAGGGATTAACAGACAAATCGGATTTAAATTGAAATTCGACCACCTCTTCACCTATTTGTGCTGAACTTTATGTATCAAGTAATGGAAAGTAGTTATATCCATACAAAAAAGTCACAAAATCTGCCGGAATCTTATCGAAATTCATCGAACAAACTATTTAATTCCCCGTGTGCATGTATCGATTTATTATTTACAGCAAGTCCCTTTACTTTTCGCCCCCAATGAAAATGTCACATTCTGTACAACAATATTGATGAGAACGTCGACAGTAAATACTTTGTACGTCGTTGCTGTCTCTGAACATTTATATCTATAGTAGATGCTCCTACATTAATGGGGTGGTGTAGAAATGGAAATTCCATGCTGATTCCGCCATGCTAGATTCGAGTGTAGCAGGCATTAGTCAAAATTTCAAAATTCAAAGTTTAAATGTCTTCAATTTTTGCTTTCCTGTTCCTCGTATATTCGCTACTTTAATAACTACTCTTTCATCCTACATAATAAGGTAAGGCAAGTACTATTTTACGAGGAGTAAAAAACTGCAGTACTGTAATACCTACCGGCTGGGATGAAATACTATTCAACATACCTAAGCGTAGAAAGTTATGCGCAACGCTCTCAAAGGTGATGGGTATTTTCCTTTCATGTTTTTGACCGAACAGCGTGAGTATACCTTTCATCTCGTACTCCCGAATTCCAACAAATGTAGGTGTTCAGTACTCTGAACACCCAGAATCCTTTATTATCTGTTTTATAATTCAGCGCCATTCTGTTAGGCCAATTATTTTTATCGATTTCTTGAATCGCGAGTGATTGGTGCGATTGTTGATCGTGGGGGTATGTGACGTCATGCGAACACGTCGCTGCACAGCCGTTGCGATCCATCAGTCTCTATTGTCTCTTTCTATCAACGAGCTCCATGAATTGACGGTCTTCATAATCCTGAAATTCACTTGTGTATCGGATCGCCAGCCTTCCGAAACACTGCTATCCAGATTCTATGGTCAGCTTATAACACCTACACATCAACATTACAACGGATCCTGTGAGTATCCCATATATTTCGCCATCCTAGTCCAACTCCCTAGTCTAACAAGGCCTATATTGGAACCATGTTTTCTTTGTTTTCCTGTTTGCAGTTGGGCCAAAATACACGAGAAAGCAAATCAATTCCACGTCCATATTCAGATTCGCATCCAAAAGACGCCAACAGTTCTGCACTTTCAATTTCCTGTAAGGAACATTCCGAATGTTCTGTGTCTACGTGGGTTCCGGGAAATAGTGATGAACTTACTCGAATTTCGGAGCCTTCCCTCGATTTCGACGCCATTGATCGGATTGGAAGTCGATCGACTGTCGTGATTCCTGCTGGACTCGCCTCTTCGGTGGCAAGGACTGCGAACGGAGACCCGATCATCCGGAGTTTGATTCCCGGTCAGAACTTTCCAATTTTATAATTTTAAACCTATTTTTTATAGTTAATATTCATATTTTTATATAATATTTATGTATTTATATTAATATATAGATAACATTTATTCCACATCCATTTACTCTTATTAGAAAGGAGCTCCTTCCAGGAATTTATTTTGTTTTTTGCATCTAATTTCAATCTACCCTCAAATTAATTTCTCTTATTAAACTTACTCCAAGTTAGGGATAAGAGCTTAATTAATAATTTTTTTTTAATTACTCCTTTGAAAAACGCAGGGGGCACGCCATAAATAAAAATAAATAAAAAACAAATATAATGGGGAGGACGCCCAGGACGGAGATGATGAGGAAGGTGGGGGTGGGAGAGAGGGGTGAAGGGAAGTGCCTCTATAAAACGACCACCAGTTCAAATATGAGCCGAGCAGGACACGGGTGGTGATATCACGGAGCACGCATACCGAGATGCCAAACTCGCGAGACTCCGGGGCAATTTCCCCGCACCACACTCCACGCCACGACAAGGTTGCAGCCATCACCCTGATGTTGTTGGGTGCCACTCCTTTCAGCTCCGACTACGCTTGCCGTAAATAATCTCTATCATACTTTCTTATTCCACCTATTATTATTCTTATTCCTTACTCAAACGCACAGTAGTTAATAATTCAATAGGTAAATAGTTAACAAGAGTATATTTTGAACGAAGTTTGAACTAACCTTTTAGCGACGTCAAGCAGATTTCTATTGCTGACATGAGCTCTTCGTCGCATCTGCTGAACACGAGTTCAAGAACAGACCGCTTACGGTCGGGACAAAGTTTCATCAGTAGTTCCAAGTTGGCTCTTCTCTTCATGGACTTCTCTCTGTCATCTTCCGCGTTGGTTGAAGGGCATTCAACAACATCTGAAATTGGATAAATAATATTTATGTGTTATTAGTAAACTATACCTTCCAGCCTCCCTGGTGGCAACGCACCGATCGTATGTAAAACTTGATCACTATCATTCTACCAAGTTAATATTGTCTCCGACTCGAGTGATGTAATCAAGCCAAAAGCTTCATCTCACCAATCTTCACCAATAAATCAGGGAAAACAGGATTTCAGAGTTAGAAAAAATATTCACGTTAATCAATTATGTATAACTTACCAGGTTTCACAGAGATGGGAAGAGAGGAGACGATTGGTCCGGGCGGGAGGTATCTGAATCTCTTTCCTGTCACCGCTTGGTTCAAATTCAGCGCTAAATTATCTTCAGCAGCTTGCTGCCTCTTCAGCGCTACCTGAAGACGAAACTTTGATATTAAATTGAATGGGACACGATAGTCTTAAACCCTAGGACTCGCGCGGTATCGAGTGTTTTCTCGCGACACAGTTTTTTCGGCTTCAAGGCAGTTTTCCCGCTTGTTTTCCTGTTAGATTCGCCGCGCCTTTGAAGTTAATTTTCTATGAGTCTCCATTTATGCCATGATTGAAGACAATAATATGCTTCAGATAATTACAGAAATAATGCATGGTGATGCCAAAGTGAAAAGTAAATGTTTATGCACTGATTTCAATTTGTTTCTGTTTTTTTATTCTCTCGACTAAGGATTTGGTCAATTAAAGAATAAAGAGGCTGTTCTGTGCTTCAAATAAATACAAATTTGGTCTTAAGAGAGGTTAAGTTTGATTTTATTGATTTCCAACATTTCGATTTTTTTTTTTTTTTTTAGTCTCTCGACTAATGATTTGGTCAATTGAAGAATAAAGAGGCTGTTCTGTGCTTCAAATAAATACAAATTTGGTCTTGTACTTTGTATTTGTTTGCCTATTTTCATTTATAACCCCTCCTAATGGTTAGCGTATCTCTCAGATACACCGCGCATATCAACGGTCCTCCTAGACCGCGCATATCCGAGGGTTAACATGAACTTTGCCTAAACATTTGTGGATTGTGGTTTCATAATTATTGAATCAATAAATTGACGTTTCATGTATTTTTTCCCCAAAGAATTAGGAGGGGATTGAAATTATTCAAATTTTTTTCAGTCCACAAAATTCTATTTTAGTTATCGCTCGAATTATCATAGAAGAAGAAAGAAAGAGAAACCTGGAGAAACCTGGCCAAAGTCTCATTCATACTGAGAACGTAGTATCTACCTATACAGGGTGTCCGAGGAAGATACGGCCAAGCTTCAAGGGTCGATTTTACAAGGTATTTCCAACAAAAAATGTCTCAGAAATTTTCTTTCAACCCCTTATTTTTTTCAAGTTTTTCAATTTAAATATGTTTTCGTATGTTTAAGGTTGTCTCACTAAAATGACTATAGCTTCCTTATTTTTCGTGGAAATTCACAGATGGAAAGAGTATTAAATTTCCTATCAGATGAGCTACTATAAAAATTTAATAATAACCTCGCACTTAGTTAGATTTTTTCTAGTTAACTTGAAACTTTGCAATTTTTGAGTTGTCAATAGTTGTCAAGAGATTTTTACCCATTTCGCGTAGAGAAAATTCGATGCAGTTTTCAGCAAAATCATCCTCAAAATCTCAAGTTTTCAAATTTCAAAATTTCAAAAAGTAATCAAAAAATATTTTACAGCCGAATTTAGAGGAGAAATCTGTGTTTGAACGCGGAAAAACGTAGACTTTTTTCAACGAAATCGACGGTATGACGGGAGGATTCGCGGTTGGATGGAGGGTGGGAAAAGCGGCGGTGGAGGAGACCCCGGAGACCTCCCGTCAAACCGTCGATGACGTTGGGAAAAATGCACGTTTTTCCGCGTTCAAACACAGATTTCTCCCCTAAATTCGGTTGTAAAATATTTTTTGATTATACCCGTTGTAGAATAGCGCAGGCATGTTTTATAATCTATTTGGAAGTGTCGTTTTCTGTTTGTGAAATAACATCAGCGTCTAGCTTTTGGTGCAATGTGTATTTTTCGAATGAGGGGATTTTGTACAAACGAGGCCTTATGGGAAATTTAGCATGTGACGAGGATCTCTAGCAACAATTGAAAATGTAACGCGTTAACAATTTAAATAAATTTTTAACTCGCGTAATTTAATGCCACAAGAATACCGTTGAAAACCTGAGATTTGAAGATTTTTCGCTAAAAACCGCATCGAACTCCCTCTACAGGAAATGGGTAAAAATCTCTTGAGAATTTAGTTTTAAAAAATTGGAAATTGAAAGTTTTAAGCGTGGATTAGAAAAAATCTAATTAGGTGCGAGGTTAAAAATGTGTGTTGTAGCTCATCAACACACAAATGCTCACATCAGTGCTCTTCTCAACGGTGTAATCAGATACGAATTTTCATGAAAAATAAGGGAGCTATAGTCATTTTAGTATGACAAGGTTCAACATACGAAAACAATCTTTAAATTCAGAAAAATTTAAAAAAGGGGTTAAAAGAAACTTGCTATGAGAAATTTTTTGTTGGAAATATCTTGTAAAATCGACCACTGAAGTCTGGCCGTATCTTTCTCGGACTCCCTGCATAAATGGTTATAATTCGGATTAAATTTGGTTTTTGCTTACTTGTTTGGCCATCACTCTCTGGCGCTCAGCAATCAGACCGCACTTGGTGCAATCACAGGCGGCAAATGGACAATCCTTCTTATGACCCTTGAGCCAAGCGATGTAGCCGTGATTCCGACACCGCGCGCACTTGGGTTTCCGAGCTCCGCGCTCCTCTTCCCCACTCATCCCGATTCCACGAAGAAGTAGTTCTTATTACCACCACTAGGATGAAAAACGTATGAAAGCTGCAGTAAGTACAAATTTTCTCACAATTATTCATTGGTTATTCATTGTACGTTAAGTTCAAGAAATTACGAAAGTAAGAAGTCTGCCAAGTGGGTGTAGCACATTGCTTCCTCGTATCCATAACCCGATTGTATGGATGATCCGATGCATAGTAGTTAATCCCAAAACATCAATCTCTAAGTACCTTCCACTACCCTCATAGGGACTACTCGCTAATCTGAACAATTCTGAGAAATTTCTTCGAAATCGGATGGAAAATATAGAACTTTGCAAGGAATTCAGTTTGCGCATGCGCAGCAACTACTATAAGTCTTGGGGGGATGATTTTCATAGGGACCATCTACACGCCAATCTGAACAATCCTAACAAATTTCATCAAATTCGGATGAAAAATGAAAGTGTTATGGCTGTTACAAGGATTTTACGCTTGCACATGCGCAGAGTACTGTCAATTTTAAGGCCTTGATTTTCATTGGGGACCATGTACAACCTAATCCGCATAATCCCTGGAAAGTTCATCGAAATCGGGTAGAAAATGTGGAAGTTATGGCTGTTACAAGGAATTCACGTTCGCGCATGCGCATCGGCTACTATCAGGCCGGGGTTAATGATTTTCATAAGAGGCTATTTACATCCTAATACCTGAAAATGTGGAAGTTATGGCTGTTGCAAGGAATTCACGTTTGCGCATTCGCAGCGGCTACTATCAGTCCGGGGGAGATGATTTTCATAGGGGACCATCTACACGCCAACCCTGACAATAACTTCGTAGAGTTATGCAGGTTACAAGGATTTCATGACAGACAGACACGGAACCAAAATTGTTCAGAAAGATCTGAAACGTAAAACGCGAGTGGAAATTTTGATTTTGGAGAACTTTGTTTTTTCAACCTTGAAAAGTGAAAACAAAGCTTCCGCTACCTTGGTGGACTCGGAAGCAAAATTAACACTGTAAAAGTAATTTTACCTATTCTTTGGGGAATATACTACGTTAACTGATTGGTAATGGGGTCAACTGGAATTTAACTCTTTCTTTGCCGAGCTTTCGGTAAATTCATTACCTTCTTCAGGGCTCGAAGGACGTTTTAATCAGTGAGCACACCAAGCATCAACACGAAATGTGATGGTGGAGACGCCACTATAATTATTGAAGACCAAATTTCATGGTATTAACCCTTAATTTCTTACTTGTTTTACTGAGTTTTGAATTCAAATTTAGAGAACATTTGAGCAGAAGGCCCTATACAACCTGTCCCTTCAAGAATGATTTTTCCATGGGTCACTGTCCGCGCCAGCAAAATCTGTCCATAAACCCAATTTTGACGGAGTAAAAGAAGGAAACGTGGAAAAACCCTTGGAGGGATGTTAGGTGCTGCTATTTCCCATAATATGGGAAACTATATTATAGTACAGAACCAAGGAACAAGGTGGAGAAGATTCACTTCATTGAGGAAGTGTTGCCTTCTCTGATTATCCGAACTAATAACCAACAAGGTGAGAAATGAGGGTAGAAGGTATCTCAAAGGCCCTATAACGGTCAACTCTTTAAATTATTACGTTATTATTTTTTCACACAAATTGTCTTACTCCATAGTTGGAGAATCCAAGATAGTGTGGGGGATCAGTTTTGGTTCAAAAATCGGACTTCCCGAAAAACATACCTCAGGATTTAAGGGTTAAATGAAGAAATGAATTAAACACCAGCTTTCGGGAAAATTGGTATACAGAACAGTATCCGACTCCCCAATTAAACTCGTGCAGACATTCCAAAACCGCGTTCTGAGGATTATTACTGGAGTCCTGGCATGTCAAGAACTCCAACCTCCACAAAGCCGTGGACATTCCCACCATCCAGGAAGTTTTACAGACCTCTTACAGTCGCTTCCATCTTAGGCTGTACAACCACCCGAACTAGCAGCTAGCATAGTGGAATCAGTCCCGCCAGACAGACAGACGTAGATTGAAGCGAAAAAGGCTCACCGATCTCCTCACAGCAAATCAAAATCCACCAACTTGGCAAATTTAAAAAAAGTTATTACCAGTATTGTTAATTACTTGTTATTATATTTAGAACCTTTATACCACATTAAACACTAACTAAATTAATATATTCTTAAGAAACTACAGGAGAAAGCCATTGGGCTCTAACTCCCATTCATGTTTCGTGTTGTATTGTTGATCTCGTTCTGTGCTCAACTGTAGTGCTAATTATGCAATAAAGTTATATGTGGAAAAAAAAAACAGAACAGTAAGACAAATATTAAGATGTATCACAGCTTGGAGAGAATATTGATTCCACAATAATGATACTTTTAGACAAATACAAAGCGGGATACACCTTTATACTTATCTAATTGTTCTGTATACCAATTTCCCCGAAAGCTGGCGTTTAATTCATTTGATAGATATATAGATAGATATGTTTATTTGGCGCCATTTGTACACTCTCACAAAAAGATAAATTGACGATGCGATGCGATTTGCTCAGATTTTCTACTCGACGTTAGGCTTGGAAAAAAAGGTAAATTAGTTCAAAATTTTAAATAATTTTGAAAGAGATTTGAAATATCAGATTTATGGATGTAGTACGTTTTGGAATCAAATGAATTGGATGAAGTACTTTTTGAAACAAAACGGATAAGAGACCGCCATTGTGCTTGATATACCTAGTGCCTTTTGAAATCAAATGAAATATACACCTTCGTTTTTCAAGGAAATAGTATCCTCCAAACCGATCGCTCCAAAACGATCGCATTTTTGAGAAGAAATACCCCCCTTAAACCCTGGAAAAGCGATAGCTCAATTTCGATGAAAATGGTCTTTAGTAGGTCTTTAGTATTTCCTACCTTTAGGAATCAAATACCTCAATTATTTTGGCGTCTCCACCTATGGTGTGCTGACTGAGTAAAACGTCCTTTGAGCCCTGAAGAAGGTACCTAATGAATTTACCGAAAGTTCGGCAAAGAAGGAGTTGAATTCCAGTTGACCCCATTCACGATCATCTGACGAAGTGTATTTTGTTGGGTCAATCTCTTTGCTGTTTGGGAAACATTTCAAAAATGATGCTTCCGCTACCTTGATAGACTCAGAAGCAATAATTTAGGGAATCTCTGTTACAATAATGGAGTCTCTCCACTGTTAACCCTTTGACTATACCTATCTCTCATCATTATTTAGTAATAAATTCACGATTATCTAATTGCTCTTCACACTCAATGAGTTGCACTGAGATATATCGCCTGTTTATATTGCCGAGCAAATAAGTTGACTAAGTCAACTTCACTTACGAACAACTAGGAGTAAGGTCCAGGTTTTAACAAGATCAGGAAGAACAAATAATTTCATTGAGAAATATCTCAATCATGAATTTAGTACAGGTGGACCAAATATTCGGAGATGAAGGTCGGAGGCTCAAAATTATTGTGTGCGTAAATTGAAACAACCGAGAACAAATTCGTTTTTAAACATTCTTAGCTGAATAAGTATCAAATTATTATTACATGGAAAGTGACTATAATATTGAAATACCAAGTAACAAAATAGAATAATTAAATATGAAGCTGTTACTTGCTTCTTGAAAGACTTACAACGACTCGACGGGATGGATGGCCACTTTTGGACTGATACTCGAGGCGTCAGTTGAACGGGAGAAATCCTCTGTAGCAGAAGGGTAGCGGAACCGCCCGAGCCGCCCCTAAAATAGCTTGTGTCTTATTGGTCGGATCGGATCCCAAAATGGCTTCCAGGGATGGTAACGGAGATCCCGCCTACACGTGGAGGGCCAGAGAGGAAGGAAGAGGCAATTTCGATGAAGCAACTCAATTGAACCCTTTCAGGGTGACGACTTCCTCCCACTTTCCCCAACCCAAGAGAAAAACGCTAAAAATTATTACGCGACAGCTTGTTATTTTTCTGTAAAGAAGAAGGTATTTTTCATCAGTAATAGTACCTTCTTACCAGCCATATTATGGCGCAGGGTTCACATTCTAGTTGTTTGTTGTGGTGGAACCATTTTCGTTTCAGTAAAAAAGATATTGGAGTCTTCAATTCTTGAGATATAGAGGAGAAAAAAAGTCTACCAAGTGGGTGTGGCACATACCTTCCTCGTATCCATAACCCGATTACATAGATGATCCGATGCATCGTAGTTAATCTCAAAACACCTATCTCTAAGTACCTTTCACTACTCTCAAAGGGGACCATCTACACGCTAATCTGGACAATCCTAGAAAATTTCATTAAATTCGGATGAAAAATGTAAATGTTATGGCTGTTACAAGGATTTCACGTTTGCGCATGCGCAGAGGCTACTGTAAATTTTAAGGCCTTGATTTTCATTGGGAACCATCTACAACCTAATCCGCGTAATCCCTAAAAATGTCATCGAAATCGGGTAGAAAATGTGGAAGTTATGGCTGTTACAAGGAACTCACGTTTGCGCATGCGCAGCGGCTACTATCAGCCCGGGGTTGATGATTTTCATTGGGGACCATCTAAATACTAATCTGTAACATCCCTGAAAATTTCATAGAAATCGGACAATTACTTCGTATAGTTATTTGCCTTACAAGGAATTCATGACAGACGGACAGACACGGAACCAAAATTGTTCAGAAAGGTCTAAAACGCAAAACGCGAGTGAAAATTTTGATTTTGGAAAACTTAGTCTACCTTGGTAGACTCGGAAGCAATAGAAGAGCATTGCAATATGCAAAAACCCTATGTTTGATTTTAAGTAGGTGCAATACGATAAATCCAACTTTGGATCCAACCAACTTTCTCACTGTTTTTCACCAAAAAAAAGTTCATGATAACGCTCTGTTCCCGTTTGATTCAAAAAGTTCTTTAATAAATCTACCTCCAACACAATTCATAATATTTAGATTAGCTGATGTTCAAATTGAATTATTATGGATTTGCACTTCCTATTGTTAGCTTTGATTCCTTTCAATCTACCACACGCTTATTGAAAAGGAACAGCAAACACACGTTGGACTCTTTTCAGATTTTTGGTATATTATTTTCAATAATATTATTTTCAATAATAAGCCATTGGAATCGAGCAAGAAAAACGTTTAACCCCCCCCCCCTCCTTCAAAATTTGATGTTTTACGTTTCAAGGTACGTAGAATCCGAAAACCGAATAACAAAATTTTTCGTCCGCCCACCTTACTCCGTACGGGGCACTTTTCTTAGTTACTATGGACCGATTTTGATAAAATTTGGTGTATGGGCTCCATTTGGGGTCTAGTTGTGCCGCGAAGCTTTTGGTTGATGTCAGTAACTTCTAAGGGGTGGAAAATAAGGGTTGAAAATTTCAAGAGTGCCCTAGCTCGAAAACTCTTGAAATAAAGATATCGTTTTTTCAACAATTTTAAATAGTATTGAATTTTTAAAAAATTTTGAGACCAGCCGGAGCTCTGCAGGACAAACCGTTCGCTCCCTATGAGTACTTAAAGGGTTTCCTTTGATAAAACAGAAACACGAGTGTGAATCACAAAAGAAGTCTAATCTCCGTTGAATTTTTAGTCAGCCAGAACGTGATCGCTGTTCGTTTCTTCGATTTGTATTCAGTTTTGCTTCCTTAGCAAACAGTAATCAAATTTCCATATGAAGCTCTCTACTTTTCAAATGGAGTGTGAAGCGTTTAGTTCTTTCTAATAAACTTGATTGTGAAGGTGTGAAGGCAGTATGCTGTGGTAGGTAGTACCTACCAATGGTTGGTAGGTAAAAAAAAACGCTGCAAATCATTGCCCAAAGGTCTATTATTTTCTGTATAGACCACCCTTCTGTACAGATCACCCTTCTACCTACCAACCATAGGTACCTTCTACCTACTAGGGCATTTTTGCAAATTGCAACTCCAACCACCAACCAAATGGAAATGAAGGGTTGAAATGTTCAAAAATGCCCTATTAGTTAGTAGGTACCTACGGTTGGTAGGTAGGGATCTTTACAGAAGGGTGATCTATACAGAAAATAATAAACCTTTAGGCAATAATTTGCAGCGTTTTCGAATTGTGGGAACATTTTTCCAGCACAAGTATTTCTTTATCTCTTAAATAAAAGTATGTACACGTTTCTTGTTCTCTTGTGTGATTAATTGAACGTTAGTAATAAGTGTTGGCTTTACCCAATGTGATTTTCATGCCAAGACAAACATTTTTGCTTCCGAGTCTACCAAGGTAGTGGTAGCTTTGTTTTCACTTTTCAAGGTTGAAAAAAAAAGTTCTCCAAAATCAAAATTTCCACTCGCGTTTAACAGACCTTCCTAAACAGTTTTGGTTCCGTGTCTGTCTGTCATGAAATCCTTGCCACAGCCATAACTTCTACATTTTTCAACCGATTTCGATGAAATTTTCAAGGATTATGCGAATTGGCGTGTAGATGGTCCCCTATGAAAATCATCACCGCCAGACTGATAGTAGCCACTGCACATGCGCAAACGTGAAATCTTTGTAACAGCCATAACTTCTATATTTTCCAACAATATTCAGAGATAGTGGAAGGTACTTAACGATTGATGTTTTGATATCAACTACTAGGCACGGATCATCTATACATTCGGGTTATGGATACGAGGAAGCTATGTGCCACACCCACTTGGCAGACGTTCTGTTCTTGCAGCCAGTAAATTCGTAAGAACGTTGGCAACCAAATTAGAACTTTTTTTACTTTGGTGATAATAACGAATTAAAAACTTTTCTGTAGGTAGAATGAGTTCTTATTTTCTTAGTTATTTCAAGAAAATGTGATGCAATTATATTATATTGTGTTGAGACGACATTTCCTGCATAAAAATGGATCAAGTTGTGATATTAGTTAGTCAATTTTGAAAATAAAAATTTGGTAAAAGCTAATAGTAATTTCTTAAAATGTCAATTTCAGGAACCCTTTACCTATCATTATTTTTTTTTAAATTATCACTCAAAATACCATGGACATAGGACCTTTCAGCCTTGCATGAAGCAGAGTCAAGCTGTCCTAAGTCCTGGGTTGCTAGGCTAAAGCGTCTTATGTCCTTCCATTGGGCTTAAATGACCCATTAATTACCCAAATGATATTCTTTCTGTGCTTGTCAATGGAGTACAAAATAAAAGAAACATATTTTTGGGTGTTTCGTGAAAAAAAGGTTCTTCTATCTGCAACGAGACGAATGGCGCAGGCAACTTCACAAAATCTCGTTTTTCTCAAAAAACAAAAAATGGACTTGAGGTGTTCTTTCTTTGGACGGCAGAATAAATGAGAGAGAAATTCACTCGAGAGCCCAGTTTCATGTTCTACGCTTGTATTAGTGTAAGACCTGTGACATTGAAGAAGCAACTCATAATAACAGCAAAATCAAGCTAATGGATTTTCCCCACGTAGACTACAAATTCTGCAGCTCGGCTTATCGTAGGATTTCTACATCAAGGTTCGTCCAAATCCCTATTGCCAGAACCGTTTACCTCATGTGGTGTATCTGAGATGGGCGAACCTCCTCTCCCCGTGGGTGGTCCAGAGGCTGCGTGTGCGTCGTCACTTCTGAGTGTACGTGTTTGTTTGGACAGGCGTTATCAGCTAAAAGCCACTGGCGGCTCTTTTTTCTCAACCTTTTGAAAAGAAAGAAATCGGTGGCAAACCCCAAATCTCTCTCGTTAAACATTTCTTTCATTCATCCCCTTCGTTCGAGAATAACTTGAAGCGGATGTCGAGAGCCACATGCACTCCATCACATCGCGTTCTCTCAGCAAGTAGGTAATCGTTCTTCCGTTGATATATTTGCATCAATATCTACCTCGTTAGTATTTGAAACAGTATTGTTCTAGGGGATCTGGAGAATCTGATTAACTAATGAGAATAATTCAATCTTTGCTGTATTCTACCACTAGCGAACTATACGTTTCGTTTGAATACCTATTCCTTGGTGGAGATCAACCGAGGACTAGGGATGATGAATGAAAGATACAAGATTGAATTAGGAAAGATAAATAGGTATATTATCCTATAGTCAATGAGGCTTGTACCTATATGTGAGGGGGGAGAAGTATCAATAGAGTTTACCTTTTAGATCTTCGGATTTGAACCACGAGGGTAAGAAAAGTGATCTTGATGAAAGTAGGTGCTTACAAATCGATGTCTGGAATGAGACTGGGGAGCAATCCAAGAGCTGTGATTTGGGAATAAAAGATACAAAATTGAATTAGGAACGGTAAATAGGTATAATATCCTATAGTCAATGAGGCTTGTACCTATATGTGAGAGGGGAGAAGTATCAATAGATCTTCGGATCTATTAGATCTTCGGATTTGAACCGCGAGGGTAAGGGAAGTTATCTTGATGGAAGTAGGTACTTACAGATTGACGTCTGGAATGAGACCGGGGAGCAATCCCTGATTTTTGATTTGGGGGAACAAAGTAACTGTTCCATCAAATCACCAATCAGATGTCACACCAACTGAACACATATTCCATCGCTATGTGTGTCATTCTCAGGAAAACTTGAAATCGGTTGTCCCTGCAAACAATCGTATTTTTGAACTTTTTCGTTTAATCCTAACTGGACCATGGTGTCACTAGTGTCACCGAAAACACATTAGGAATTCCACAGATGTTTCAAGGATCAACTAGATTTAAATCGCAATTTAAAAATTAATGGACAGAGCTGAATTTTTTAAACAATTGTTTGTAAATTATTAAGTCAATTTTTTTTCAAAGTCACAATTTTTTTTTTAATCTTTCTTTGTTTTTCTTAGGGAAATTTTTGTCATAACTATTTTGAGACTTCCAATAACCCACAAAAAATTTTGGTGTTCATTAAATTTAAAATTTCAATTTAATTTTGGTTACTCCGGTGACACCTTGGGGCAGCTGTGGAGTTCCTGAGATGTTTTCGGTGACATTAGTGATATCATGGTCCTATTAGGGTTATTTGAAGGTTTTTTTTATGCATCTCACACACCAACTACAAACCAAACAGTTCAGTAGTAAACAGACGAGTACCATAGAAGCATGACCCGAAAAACTGATCAAATTCTTGCTTAATGATCAACGCAGTCTTCTCATTTCGCGCAGGAAATCCTGTCATGGAAGACATCCAACAGGAAAAGCTTGCGCAAAATAAGGAAACAACCATTGCTCAGCAGTACATCTCATGACACGAAACCAAGGAGTGTTGTAGGCTACTGAATTCACTCCCTCAGAGAGGCCAGAAAAGCTTTATGGAGCCATATCATCTATAAAGGCTTCCCTGATCTCACCGAGTAAGAGTGAGAAGAAATCCGCTCCTGTGTCGCATTATCCAATAAAATGAAATTATACAACAAAATCATTTACCTTATGTATGTATTTTGGTATCAGTGACACAACTCGGCTCAAACCGCAACAGATAGCATTATTTTTCCTTTGTATACACTTTCCTTTGTAATCATGGACTGATTTTGATGATATTTGGTGTGTGGGCTCCATTAGGGGTCTAGTTGTGCTCCGAAGTTCTTGGTTGTCAGTATATCCGAAGGGGTGGAAGATAGGGGTTGATATCTTCAAAACGCCGTAGCTAAAAAACTTTTTTTCTTCAATAAAGGTTTGTTTTTTCCATGAATTTTAAACGTATTGCATTAAATTTTTAAACCAAATGGGACCACCCAGAGCTGGAAGAATGAATGTTTGGGCAAATGAATTTTCACAGTTTTCAATAGGGCAAACCTCCGTTCAAAATTCATATGATCAAATATATAGAAATAATTTTTCTTTCCCCGATCAGAATTAATTACGTATCTGCCTGTTCTGATCTTCAGCAGCCAAGAACCAAATTTTGTTATGAATATACGCCCACAGCTCTCGGATAACCATGGTTTGCTATCAAAATATGGTTGATAGCGTACCTTGCATATTGTATGATAAGAGAGGGTACTAATAATCGAAAAGCCGTGTGGACCTATCCAGAAAAACAATGTACCTTTGTGTGATAATTTGTATCGTGGTAGGCCTCTCTGATAACTGTTTGAAATGTCTACCACAAACAACCTCACCTGAAATATCCAACATGCTTAGTAATGAAACAATTTTTTTTTTAATTCAATGGAGTAATCTAATCGAAGTACCTAAATCAGAAAGTAATGTAATAAGAGTATCAACTCCATCTTCCCATCATAGGGACAATATTGGTATGATATGCCATTATTGAGAGTTTGATATTGTTGGCAGGGCTCGTGTTTACATGGCTTACGGCTACTTTGCTGACAGGTGGCTGCCTTCATTGCTTTATTTCAGCGAGTTGAGGCCAATATAGAAATGGAGCGGGGTCGCAACCAACAAGCAACAAGACAGGTCTATTTCCGACACACACGCCAAGTCAGTTCTTTGTGATCTTACATTAAAAGCCTTGTCAATCCCCCCCACCGGGAATAAGGTTTGATGTCGCTCAAGGATTTAATTTAAAGAATTCTCTTATTCACTCTTCAGTAAATGAGTACGTAGTAGGGTAAAAATGGGCATTCTAGCCCAGTTCTCTAGACCCCCAACTACCCTCAACTTTCCCCTCCCCCCCCACCCGCCCCCTCCGCCGCTCCCACCCCCCTCACCCACCGGCCGCTCCCCCCTCCCCCCCGCCGCGCCTCCCGGACCTCCCGCTCACCCCCCCCCCCCCTGGCTCCCCTCGCCCACCCTGGACCCCCCCCCCCATGGCTCCCCCTCGCCCACCCTGGACCCCCCCCCCCCGCCCCGCTCGCCCACACGACCGCGCTCCCACCCCCCCCCCCCCCGCCACGCCATGCCGGGCCTTCCCACCCCCCGCCCGTCCATCTCGCGGCCGCCAGGCGCCTCTGCATGTTTTTGCATGCATGGCGCCCTCCTGCAGGCGCCTACGGCATGTTCTTGCATGCATGGCGTCCCTAAAATTCGTAGGGCACCATCCTCCCATTCGAAAGGGGACCCTACCCCAATTCTTAGGGGACCATTCCCTAATTATTACAGGACCAACCTCCAATTTGTAGGGGACCATCCTACCATTTCATAGGGTACCATCTTCCAATTCGTAGGGGACCATCCCCCAATTTTTAGGGGACCATCCCCCAATACATAAGGGACCATCCTCCAACTTCTGTTCCCCTTGGAAACAATCTTTCACCATTACAAAGAAAAATCATACATCCCACCTCCTTGGCAGTTTCTCTTCATCCATCACAAAAAAAAAAAATTATACTGCCCACCCCCCTTGGCAGACAATCTTCATCCATGACAAATATTCATACTGCCCAACCCCTTGGCTGTTATGCACTGATTCACTCAATCACAATAGGACAAACCTACACTAAAAGTTGTGGGACCAACCAGTCTGGAAGGGGAAGTTATCAATGAGTAGTATGCTACCCCTGATGTGGTGCTGCCACCTAGTAGTTATTCTCTCAACTAAGTGAGGAAGTTTGGTTCATAAGCCATCCGCTAGATGCCAGCATTACAGTGCTCGCTTGTAGCCCCCCTTCCCGAGTGCTTGACCCTACATCTTTTAGACTAGTACTCACGTTCCCCTCCACTGTTCACCCTTAAAAACGTGATTACCTGCTATAGCTAATTTCAAGCAATTAATCATTAAAATCTATCTCCATTATTAATATGGCTACTTCATCTAAATCTTGTTCGAATTGTAGGAGGGTGTTCCCTAATCTAACAAGGTTAATGGAACATGAGGCTAACTGTGGATTGAGTGAGAGCTACCTTACTCATGAATCAGTTAGTTTAACATCTGGAAAGAGATCGTGTCCATCAATTGATGAGAACGGATCTAATTTTGGTGGTATGTGTAGATACTGTGGATGGTGTTTTCCTACAGATTCGGACAGGATGGTCCATGAATTAATTCATATTTCCCCATCTTCCCCCAAAAAGATGAAAATCCCAGATGAGGACTCTAATTCTTACTTTGACAATCTCTGTTCATATTGTGGTCTCAATTTCTCCTCTAAGGTTGAAAGGGAGACACATGAAACATCTCAACATGTGCGGAATTTTTGCACCAAATGTGGACTAAATTTCAATGACAACTCAGAAAGATTGGCTCATGATCTTGAATGTTCCATTATTTCTAAGTGTGAAAAGTGTGGGGCAACTTTCACAAATGCTTATCTTTTATTGCTCATCACAATCACTGTTCACTTCTTCCACAAAATAATAACAGTAATCAGAGACAACAGTCTGATCCAAATATAGGAGAAATGTTGAGCATTGCCCCAGATATTCATCAAATAATTCCATACTCCTCTGCATTTGTGAATAGGTTAGCTTCCTATTTCATTCAATCGGACTTTGCATTGGATTTACCATCCTTTTTGATTGATATCAGACCTAAACTAGTGAAATTACTCACCCAATCACTCTCAGATCATGGTGCAGTGAAATTCCATCTAGTTCTTGACTGTTTGATGGAAAATATTTTGGGTGAAGAAATGGATTGTAATTTGAAAGTAAAGAATTCAATTCTATTGCATACATTAGATATTGATACAATCCTCAAAACCATGAATGAAAAGTTGATTAATGAACTTTCTGAACTGGAAACTAAGAAAAGTGGGTGGAAATTAGGACTTATCTATGGATTGAGATTGAAAATCAATAAGTATTCCCCATTACGTGGAGGTATGTTCATTCAACTCCCAAAGGAAATTCGTAATAGAAGAGCTTGTATTAATGTTGCAAATCAAGATAATTTCTGTTTCATGTATGCAATCTTAGCAAAATTTGTGAATAGCCATCAAGAGAGACCTTCACAATACATAAATCTGAATGATCATTACGATTTTAAATGCATCAATTATCCTGCTACCATGACTGATGTTAAGAAATTTGAAAGAGTTAATAACATCTCGATCAATATTTTCATGCTGGATCAAGATAACAATGTATATCCTAAGAAAATAGTAGACAGAGAATTAGATGATCATAGAGACTTAATTCTACTTGAAGATAAATCTGAAAGTGGAGAAGTTGTGAACAGTCACTATGTTTATATAAAAGATTTTAATAAACTAATTCGATCACAGATAACTCAACATCATAGATCAATCAACCTGTGTAAGAGATGTTTATGGTTCAAGCAAACAGATAACTCTGGCGATTTAAAAGCCCATGAAAACTTATGCAATTTGAATAAGCCTGCTGTACCCATGATTCCTAAGAAAACTTACATAGAATTTGAAAAAGTAGCAAGATCAATGAGAGTCCCATACGTGGTTTATGCCGATTTTGAATCGATGTGTGAGGAAATAAACACCCCTTCTTCATACCCAAAGGATAAATCATTCACCCACCCTTTCAACAAGCATATTCCCACTTCAGCTTGTGCTTACCTGCATATTCAGAAGGAATTCTTACCCGTTAGTGAGAATCTACCAAAGGAGTTGTTTGTTTACAGGGGTGAAGATGTGGTTGAGCAACTGTTGGCTTTTTTGAATCATGTAGCCGAGGAAGTGGGTAAAGTGTATGCTATGAATAAGAAAATGCCAGTACTTACTGAGGAAGAGAGGGCACGTCATGAAGGTAGTAAAATATGTTTCATGTGCAATAAGGGCTTTACAAACCTGGAAAATCCTAAAGTTCGTGACCACTGTCACATATTAGGAACTTATCGGGGAGCTGCGCACCGCAATTGTAACATTCAATACCAACCCCCCTCCTTCCTCCCCATCCTCTGTCATAATCTCTCGGGATTTGATGCCCACTTCGTCGTGCCCAAATTAGGCTATAACAACAAGAAAATTGACGTCATTGCATCCAACTCCGAAAATTTCATCACCTTCTCCAAACAAGTGAACAAGTCCATATCTTTGCGATTCCTTGATAGTTTCAGATTCCTTCCACAAAGTTTAGACAACCTTGCTAAAAATCTTACTGATCACAATATTCTACCCAAATTTTTCTGTGATGAACAATTAAAATACGTGAAAAAGAAGGGAGTTTTTCCATATGAATACATAAATTCATGGGAAAAGTATAACGAATATCAATTGCCTCCCTTGGATAAATTCTTCAGCAAATTGAAAAATGAAGGTATCAGTGATAGGGATTATTCACATGCACAGGAGGTATGGAAAGTTTTCAATTGTAAGACCCTAGGGGAATATAGTGATCTGTACATGAAAATTGATGTACTTCTTCTCGCAGAGATATTTGAATCATTCCGAGACATAACCATCAAGTCACATACTCTAGATCCAGCCCACTATTTCACATCTCCAATGATGACCTGGGATGCTATGTTGAAGTGCACTCAGGTCAAAATTGAGCTTCTGACTGATTATAATCAGATTTTGATGGTAGAGTCAGGTATTAGGGGCGGACTGGTTCAAGTTCCTGGAAGAATGGCAGAAGCAAACAATCGATTCACTGAAGGTTATGACCCTAATAAAGAAGATATGTTCATAGCCTACCAAGATTGCAACGCCCTTTACTCCACTGCTATGACCATGCCTCTACCCATTGGGGAATTTTCTTTCGTAAAGATTTTAAATTCCATAAAAGTAGAATCACTGTCTGCTGATGACCCTTATGGTTATCTACTGGATGTTTCTGTTGACTACCCAGATGAACTCCACGATCAACACAATGATCTTCCTTTCCTACCAGAGAAGCTGGCTAGTGTGGGCGGGAAGTTGGTGGCTCATCTGGGTAACGAAGAAACTACGTAGTACACTATGTTGCTCTCAAACAAGCTCTTGAACATGGTCTCAAATTGGTTAAAATCAATAGAGCCCTAAAATTTAAACAATCACGTTAGTTGAAACCATACATAGAGCTCAATAATGAATTGAGAAAGAATGCTGCTAATGATTTTGAGAAGGAACAATTCAAACTATACAACAATGCTGTCTACGGGAAAACAATGGAATCTATCAGGAATCGGATTGATTTCAGACTTGTCACTAGTTTTCGACAGGGCTGAAAAACTAATAGCCAAATCAAACTTTGTTGATGCAACTATTTTCAATGAAAATTTAGTGGGAATTCTAATGTCAAAGACCACCCTGGAATTCAATAGACCAATATTCGTGGGTCAAGCCATCTTAGACGTATCTAAAACTATCATGTACAAGTACTTTTATGATGTTCTCAAGCCCTGTACCC